>JAODKK010000004.1:286454-300204 GCA_026774405.1 Petrocephalus microphthalmus | reverse complement strand
TTCCTGGTACGCCCTGCGTCTGTAGATAGCCTCTCAACATTCCTGCTATACCCTGCATCTGTAGGAAGCTTCCTGACATTCCTGGCATTCCCTGCGTCTGTAGGAAGCTTCCTGACGTTCCTGGCATTCCCTGCGTCTGTAGGAAGCTTCCCAAGGCGCTCTGCCTACCCTTTGTCTGCCCTCCCCTGATTCCTAGCTACTCTCCCATCACGACTTTGCAGAATCTATATTTCGGCCGTGATTTTCACCATCTCCCTCCGGGGTTTGTCTACCACATATGGTTCACGCCCCCTATCTTCCCCAAGCATTATTTGTCCAAGACTCCTTCTAACCTCTTCTTCCAACCTTTTTTTTCCGTTCAGACCTTTCATTCGCCGATCTCACAGATGAAGACTGTCCTTTTACAACTGGAAACGAAGTACTGATGAACTGATAAGTTGGACTTTAAGGTGTCACAGGGACATTTAATTGCTATTCCCCCATCCTTAAATTCAGCAATCCTTACTCATGCGGACGTGAAGGCAAACGGGCTCGCCCCTTCCAGCACATCCTTCCCGTTCTAATAAAACTGGAAGCAAATGAATTTTTAAATTAAATGTCGATTCAGTTCCAGACTTAGTTAAGCGACAGCAATTAAATCAAACACTCGGCAATAATTCTTCATGAATATACACGCATAGCTATGAAACAAAAATTATTTATCAGGTTAGATTCCAGTGTAAAAAAAAATCACTTATAGCTTTTTCAGGTCACAAAATGAAGGCACAACACTATAAAATTAAAATCGAGAGCTTAGCTGGCCCGTTCCTCTTTACTCATATTTGCTTTAGGACCTTGTGCTATATATAAGCTTCCCGACAGTAAAGCAGTGTATCATGTAGATGCTATGCGGACACACGCATGTGCTAATGAGGAGTTAGCAGATGGCTACAGTAAGATGTACACATCTACACCACATCCCCTACTTGTTTGCACATCCATACAGCTCTTTTTGCACATTAAAAGGTCTCTACTTCCGTCTCCCTTTGCAATTCACCAGGGTTTCCAGCTTATGTCAGCTGGCTGGTGTGAGGTTTTCAAATCTGCGCACACTTGCATGTGCATTTACATGCATGCAATAGTATTATTACCTTGTAAAATGGTCTGCCATGTTTGCAAACTGCCCCAACATTTTTGATGTAGCTGATTATACATTTATAATAGATTTTTATAGATTCGGTGTAAGATTTCTTGCGTGAGCATGAGAGTCTGAAGGCGTGAGTGTCACGCCAGATTTGTGAGAGTTGGCAACCCTGTTTAACAATATTTATTGCGTTCTTCACTATGTTCACAAACACCACAGATCGGGAGGCTAATACAGCCCAACTTTTCAATGAAGCTTAAACATAAACCAGATGAAACAAGACCCATTTCATTTCAGAGAGGATTTTACTCTAGGAGCATTAGTGTGGACAGGAAATTTGTTTTGGTGCATCTGGTCCTGCTCAACACAAACACAATGCAAACAACCGCAAATACAGCGCACACGGTACTCTTGGCCTGCACCATCAAGCCAGATTTCTTGCTTAGATGAATAACTTGTTGGATTTAAGGTATCCCCGTTTAAACGGGCTGTATCTTCGTTCAGTTATATTTAGCCCAGACTACCTTAAATGCGAAAAGTCATTCAGCTAAGCAAGAAATCTGGCTTCGTGATACAAGCCCTAGACAATAATTAGGCAAGTGCCAAGGTAAACTAAACAATCTGCAGCTTCAAGTGAACCCCACTACAGAATCACCTGCGTTTCTGGACAGTTACATTACAAAATCTCTTAAAACGCCTCAATGTTCAAGCAATGACTTGCAATGGCATCTGAAAGTGTGTCTAATAATAATGTGTCTAATAAAATGGTAAAAATATGATGCTGTGAACAGGGTGCTCTGAGAGTGCTAAAGGCTAAAAGAAATGTTCTCGTGTAGGAATCTTACAGAGATAAACCTGAGCCCTGCAGCTTTGTGGGCTTAATCTCTAGCCTTTGGGTGTTTCTGTACATTTTCGGAAAGCTTCTGCAGCACAGTGTGACCGGATCTGGCTTTCACCAGACTACTGCGCACCAGCATTATGTTACAACTATATACAAGGCACGCTATAGGTGTGTTTACAATCTGGATTTTGCAGGATACTGTATGACGATGATTTGGGTGTTACCTCCTGCTCAGACTTTCCTCTGAATACTTTAATTCATCACTGGTACATGTTGGGGTGCCCCTGTGTGCACGCAACCAGCGAGACTCTATGTTAAAGAGACATTTTGCGTTAAATTACCCCTTTTTATCATTTCGCTGAAATGCCAGCCACCGCGAGCATGGAAGACGTGTCATTTGAGTCCTAGCTGTGCTTGGCATCTTGGCAATGCTTCCTCAATCCTTGCGCAACTTATGGCACAGTAAGCTCTTTAGATTCATACAGGTAATATTATGATTTTACGAATCCAAAAATGTTAAATTATGCTCATGAGATGCCCGTGATGACAAAAGCAGTCAGACGGGAGGTCGCTGGCTGAAAGGCTTATCGCTTGGTGCATAAATTCTGCCACGTAAAACCCACAGACCAGACAGAAGTGGAGGTCAGGGGTAGAGCGCTAGGTCTGCTATTTTTAGCTGGAAATCGTCATCAGTCATGATTTAGAAATAATGCACTTCCGGAGTTTTAATGGGAAAGTTGAAAACAAGAGAAAGAGACGTGAAAGATTAGTCATAGTATTTTTTTCAGGTTTTAAAATTGAATTCATAAGTTACATTTAGCCTACAACCAACACAAGCACCAACGTTTTAAATCTGCATAACAGATTACTGTTATAACATTATTTCACGTGAACATTGTTGTTAATAACGTGTACGGCTTTAAAAGGTTTCTTTTGAATCTTCGACATTCCCAAAACGAGTTTTTTCCCACTTCCATTGGAAATTGCGCTGTCAAATAAATGATACTTGTGACTGCATTGCGGTTGTGATACTGTCCCTGTCTTTCCACAAATTTGATTTCGGCTTCTTCACTCCAGAATGACGCATGTCGCTTCAAAGTGACTGGGACACTTTAAATCCCACCATCTGAGCGCCTTGTCACACTTTCAATTGCATAGCCGGTTTCCTTCAGGCGGTATACTGTCTGCTCTCGGGCGCGGTGTGTGGTAGAACTTATTAAACACAATATTAATTTATCTGAATCTGCATGGGCCTGACCTAAAAAAAAATATACCATGACGGTATATGAACCCTGACTAGGGTTGCCACCCGTCCTTTAAAATACGGAATCGTCCCGTATTTGAGAATGAAATTGCGCGTCCCACCTAGCTCACCTGGCACATAGTGGTTCTGGCGTCCTTTATTTTTCTGCATGAAATGTGGCAACCCTAACCCTGACGTGACTCAGAAATAAAAGGTAGGTTACTTGCACTGTGCAGTACCGACCACAGCGCTAATCATTGCAAATTGCCATTTCTGACTTCACCAGAGCTGTGCAACTCTAACACGAGGGGTGCAAACGAAACTTCGAGCTGAATGGCGTCATATTTCATAACTCTGACGTGTTTGTGAATAAGACGACTTGCTTATAGGGCTTGAGTATTTCCTACTGGTAAGCTGCTAAAGACAAATGCCGACAGATGTTGGGTTTTAAATAACAGACTACTCGCGACACAACAAACTGGTAAATAATACTGGAGAATTTATGATACCACCAGTTAGACTGTGTGTTTAAGAGACGCACTGATTTTCTAACCACTTGCGACTAAACAAATAGGCCCTATGTATGAACAATTAACTGCTGAACTGCATGCACGCTCACGTATGACCAGGAAGAAAAGTATAAAACGGATTTAAAAAATCAATAATGTGCTTCATAAGTCAGTGATGTAACGGTGTACAGGACAGTCAAACTTCGTACGTGGTTTTGCAGCCTGAGGTGGGCGGGGCTACCGCGAGCTGTCAATCACTGTCTGCTGTAAGCCAATGGGAGCCAATAAAGGAAGCAAAAGGAACTGCGTTAAATCAGTGGGTGATCGATAGGGATGGACAATCGCACCCACCGAGCGTCATCCCATCTCCGGCTTCTCCCGTCACTAAACGCAGAACCACCCACACGAGTAATTCCATAACCGACAAGGCTTTTGAAACGGACCTCTGGCTGGTGGTACCAAGTTTGGGTTCATAAAAATTAGCCTAAACTTGTGTGTAAAATAAAAAATAGCATATAAAATAAAGATGTAATTCTGCTTGGATCTTCAAATAGCACCCTGCCCCCCCAAAACAAAACAAATAAATAAATAAATAATGATATTTTTAATAAAAACGCCGCAGGACCGCACAGTAGAAGATGGATAGAATATTTGTATGGATGGACGTTTTTGTAACATTAAAGTTGATTAACAGCTGATTAACTTCGAAAAACCTCAAGAAAAAAAACTAATTTAGCTGTGTAATTAAAATCAATTAAGTTATTATTATGCAGATGCAAAGTATTGTGTTTGTCAGGTCCCTCCCTTCCGATCCTTCTGTGTGCCACGCCCCCTTGTTAAACCTCGTGTGGAATTCCTGCTTTTGCCAGCTGTCTCTCGTTGCTTGTCATTAGTCCAGTGTATTTTAGGCTGCGTTGACGTTATGTGTCGTTTTGCACTGTTCTGTGCTCAATAAAACCCCAAAGGGGATCGCACAGAACTTTGACTATTCTCTTGCCGTTTCTCATATCGCGACAGTGTTCTTTTGTAGGCCTATACTCAACTTAAACTTCCAAACCAAATAGCTCCCTAGAACATTTTACTTGACATCCTTATTAGTGATGACACTACAAAATATATGCACTATTACTGGCTTTTTTTTTCATTTTTAACTCGAAGGGAGGAAGCACTTACTTACTTATTACAGAGGCCATTAATATTTCAGTTAATTTACACGAGCCGATCTTGAATCAATTGCCGTTAATTAAGTCGAAAGCTCTAAGTCTGGGCAGAAGCATTTGGGATTCTCAATGAAAGTGCGCATTCTCAATTAAGGGTGTCGCAATGCCCCCAGAATCGCGTTAATTAAAACATTACTTATTACTCACATAGACTAGTTAAAATCTATGTAAATTACTGAAAGGTCGAAAACCATCAGTATTTAAATTACCTTCCTTTAGTCAGCTGGTTTAGCCCGGTCCCGAGTACACTGAAACCAAATAATCCCACATGATTCGCGTCTATAAAACCTGTCATGTATAGCCTGTATACGGCATAGATGCACCAGACTTATATACTTGCAAATTAACTTAAAAATTCGGATAGGGAAAACTGTTTCTCAAACAGTATATTTCTGTAATAATTTTATTCCCCGACGGCTCAGATCACCTCTGGAGCATCTGACGGTAAACGACACGCCTGTCGCCCTATGGCATGTCCTTTGGATATTAATAACAGACTCCAGATCGCGATACATCATGTTTTGATCCTGATTACTAAGAGTGCAAACTATTCTTACCTCCCCCATTCATGTTTTCCTCGCACGAGTACCAGATTCCCGTGTGGAAATGCCTGAAGAGGAAACGGTCATCTCCGGTCTCCCAGCTGTAATGAACTTTGCTCTGGTCCGTCTGGTTCCCCCCGTAATCTATGCAGTTGTGTCGCCGCTCCTTGCTGCAGTTGGGCTTGGGTACCCTCTGGGTGCCCTCACACCAGTAAGTCGTGATGAACGCCGTGGTGGAGAAGAGCAGGGCCACCAGATTCAAACTCACCGACAGCAGCGCTCTGCATTTGCGCGTAGTTTTCATTGTCCATCAGAGTTCATCAACGCGAAAGCAGAAGGCGTGCAGAGCCGCCTCAGAACGAGAAAACGCCGAAGGAAACGCTCCCTAATGAGATCTGATAAATTAAGTTGCTACTGCGAAGCCACGATCCAGTCGATACCCAGAAGGAAGGGACGCGGCCGTCCGAGCATAGAATAAGCATCTTCCGCACACTTAGTTGCGAGTCTTCCTCTTCATGACGGAGAGCGACTCTGAGCCCACATCCCAGCGCATGTCTGTGTGTACCAGCATCTTTCTCTAGGTTTTACGGACCCCGGTATCTCCCTCCCTCTTTCCCTCCCTCCCTCTCGCCCTCTCTCCTCACGACGCACCATCTTTCTCTATTTTAACTCTCTACCTACCCATCTCCTTCTTCCTGCGAGAGAGAGAGAGAGAGAGAGAGAGACACACACACACACACACACACACACACGCAGCTTTAACAGCACTTAGACTGGGCGCTCTAATCACGATCGCTCATCATAATGAATTATTTCTGCAGCTTTTAAAAACACCTGTTAACTTTGTAAATAAATGAATGGACACAGTGCATTATCCCATTGCATTTTCGCATCTTGGCTGAGGATCCTCTCCGATACGCGGTGACTCCCCCCCCCCCGCCGCAAGTGCCTTAAGACAGGAGGCGACCACTGTGCCTCACGGAGTCGCCGCTCCTCCAGCCCCTTCTGTCATAAGTGACACAGCCTGACATTTTACTATGTGCCAACGTGCGGCAATTTTAATTCCCGTCACGGCAGGTGTCGCCAGCGGTTCCACATTTTATAAGAATCTCTGCCTTACGTTTAAGGCTTCTCTAATGAGTTTATTACTTCAGATCTCCAGATGTGAGGCAGTAGACACAATTACGCGCTTCGGTGATCGCGCACTGCTTTTGCCGCACGTTATAAAAATAACCACACTTTTATAGGTGATGATCCTTCCACTGAATTCCAAATTTCTAGCCCTTGCAGTCAATATATTTCTATTAGACGATATAATATGATTATAATCAGGAGACCAGGGTGTGACCTACATCATGTCGTTTATTGAGTATACTCAATATACATTTTATATATCTTGCACGATTAATATAAATCTGAGTTACACCATGATTACTGGTAATTTGGTAAATACTAGTTGCCAGTACGAACGGACACAGGCTTAATTCGGAAACTGGAACTGCAGTCAATGGGCGATCAGTCGCATTAGTTATTGTCCTGTATAGTTGAATTCGGGTTCATCTTCCTGAAATGCTTGTACCTTCACAAAGAAGCAGCTATTGGAGCTGGGAGCCACACCGCGCTGTTTGTGAAGGAGTTTAACCTTGACAAATTAACCACAGTGACAAAAACCCAGCAAGATGTATACAGTATACAGCGAAAAAGCTTAACGTGGCTTAAGGTGCCAAAACAGCGACCAATAATCATCAAATTTCTCTCAGACATCTCTGATAATAAGCACTTATAGCTGGTAAAAATCAGACAGGAAATTCAAGGAATATAGACTTTATTTCACGTTAAGCGTTTTCCTTTCCATTGGCGCCCATTATACGGAAAAGGCTTAATGCGGCTTAATGTACCAAAACAGACTCCAATAATCACCAACTTTCTCTCAGACATATTTGATAATCTGATTTTTTTACCAGGTATAAGTGCTTATCAACAGATATGTCTGAGAGAAATTTGGTGATTACTGGTCGCTGTTTTGGCACCTTAAGCCACGTTAAGCGTTTTCGCATTAAGCGTTTAAGAACGTCCCGTGAAAAAGAGCAAATGCCTGAAAAACATATTCTGAGACTGACGTGATCATACAAACTTGCGGAAATAAACCTAAAAATCCTTTTGAAAAAGTACATACATGCACACGTAGGCTAACCTGTTCATACCAGGCCGAGCACCCTTGTGCTATACATCTTCCGGCCTAGTGGCGTTTTCTCCGCAGCTGAGCTTTAACAATTAGAAAAGCACGCCCGTCCCTAAAGGATGGAGATGCAGGCAAACGCAGACAGCCGCTTCGCGTCTCCACCCCCCTCTGCACATTAACCTTGCATCCCCGCCTGCTTCAGACCAGCGCCACAAGTTGCCAAGGTTAACACCTGTTACAAATCGTTTCTATAAAACAACGCAGACACCTTTGAAATATTCTGCATAAGGTTGTTTAAAGTATCGTGGCGCGCTGAATAATACGGCAATGGCGTTGCCTGCAGCACTAAGAAGGATACTTTTTTTTTCGAAATGGAATTAAATGTCCGCACCGTGACAATGAGTGTTTCTCTGTTTTACAATGATTTAAAGGTGCATTTGCACTTTGGGTGAGGATTCCATGCTTCGGTAAATATGACAGATCCGCCCTCGACGCATGAAGCCTGTACTGCTCCCTAGACGCGTCGCCTCGCCTCTCGTTAAGAGGCACAGAGATCCAGATGTTCGCTTATTTCGCGTTATCAGTCCCGTTACACGCTCTTATCCTATCAAACTGCATTTCCCTCATACTCTTGTTACGAAAACATATTGTTCCCCAGCTGGTCGCTTGGCGTGAGAGCCAAACAGTATCTACAGCCCAGGCGCTAACTGTACGGACTGAACTTTGCATATACAGGATGCCTACCTGTAGGGAAGCGCTCACCGGACGCACGCAGCCGCTCAGTTCCGGCTATATTTAATGCTTTTCGGAGAACAGCGCAGTTTATTACAGGATTAAATAAACACATCAGGTTTTGGGTGATATAAGAGAAATCTACATATTAAAAAAAGCATTTATTATGGGGCGGTGGGGGGGGATCCAAAAATAAGAGAACAGATTTTTTTTCCATGACAGATGGCTTTTTTTCCACTTTCCCTTATACGACGCTGTTGTGAAATAACCACATCGGCCCGACAGCAGTAAGCCCCTGTGTGCTGTTCTCACAAAGGACACCACACTCAGATTTCCCCCCCCTGTAATTGTGTAAAAGGAGGCCCATCTTACTTCATGCCCATCCAGCATTAGGAGCTAGTTACCCGGAGGTTGCCTGACTGCTGCTTTTGTTTCACAGCGGCTGAGCAGTGCCCGGCTTCACTGGGCTGGATTGTCATAGATCTCCTCCTCCCATGTCCACCTACCTTGACCCTAGTGGTCCCCCTCCGCATTCAATCAACCAGGAGATCTCCCTGAGGGCCAGGCGGACAAGGAGAGCCCTGTAAACTGCAAAATGGCACCCTCCTACTCTGACTCCGATCCATCATATCCGCCACGGTCTGTGATGGTTTCAATTCCCGAGAAGGCCACGGAAAACACACTGCCCTCATCCTTTTGTCACTAAACAGGCCTCCTTGGGATGTGCACCTGTAAGGTTTCGACCTCTCCAGTTTTAAAACAAGTAAACATGAAAGTTAAAAAGCTAACAAAAAAAAACTATGGTTGAAAAACTATGCTAATTGATGGTTGGAAGCTGTAACGAGTCTTAGGCTTGGATGGATTGTTAGGAATCTTTGTCATTTTCCTGGCAGCTTGTAATTACAATGCCAGTGTTAATCGCCATGAAATGCTCCCGTGACAATAGATAACATCAAATGTTTGCATTAATAAAACCAGTAAAATAGCACTGGATATGATGTGGGGCGGGCAACCCGGTAATATCTCCTAACGAGATTTGATTTAGAGGTGCTTTACAAAAATCTGGCCGTGAACGCCAGGGTGTTGAACGTTCCGGAACATTTTCAGTGGACTGCACAGAACTCCGAGGCCCTTTGATGTCAATACCCAGCTAGATACCTGTAAAATCCATAAACTGCAAGGCTGCAGACCTCGGCAACCTACAGGAATTTCCATTCCGTTTCATTCTCCCTTGATGTCCACCGCGGTGGTATATTCTTGCTCATAATCCGTGGCAAGTGGCACCGAGATGCGGGTGAGCTTGGTGGACAATGTCACCGTTCTGGCTGTCACTTTGAATAAGATCTACCACCCCACCATCTCATGTATGCTGTAAGCGGGCCTGAGATGTAACGACAGTGCCCACAGTAAAACACTGCAGAGGTAATACTCTGGAATCTGCACTGTAGATGTATTACAGCCATTTCTGAAGCATAAGGCATTAGGAATTTTCACATCTCTTCTGTCTTCTGTGTAATGACGCCTGCAGCGAGCTGACAGCCGCTTATTCCCTAGTAATTTCTAAACATCACATTTTGGTGCGTTCCCGCCGTCTCACCTCTTTTACCGGCCCGCCGGTTGTGAGGAACCCATAGACGTTCATGCCACGAACTTGCAGATTTTCACACAAATCGCTACTGATATTTGTTCTTCAAGTGACAAATCTAATTAAAGGCACACTGCAGTAGAGATTATTCCAGAAACCAGACACACTTACATATCAACTGCAGTTACTGTTGTACAGTAGATACATATTCCTGCTGTAAATATCACCATGATTTACCGGCATTTTCACAATTTTTATTCAACTTGGTTTTTAACATACATTTTCATTTTGGATTTTTCACTTTAGTAATGACTGAGCAAGTAACATAAATATAGATAAGTTATTTTTATATACAGTAACTATCCTGCATCTTCTGTAAGCAGTTACACCAATAGGTTGTGGTTGTGTTTCAGGCGCCAGCCTGGATGGGATGCCAGTGCATGAGGGCAGACGCACTGTGGGGAAGTGAGAGATGCCAGTTAGCCTAACCGCATGTTTCTGGACTCCGTGAGGAGGCCGGAGTAGCCAGAGGCGACACAAACAAATACAGGGAGGCCACGAAAACTCTGCAAACAAAACATCTGGCCGCAGGATTGGAACCAAAATCCACCGTTTTATTTCACAGGCTTTCTATAATACGCAGGCGTCACATATAGACAACGAGGGCTCAGGAATTTCAGGCATTACTAGAGATGTGCAGTGATCTTGGTTCGGCATGTGTATTTTTAGAAACGTGATACAGAGCAGGAAGGTAGAATGTTAATTATTGCAGTCAGAGTCTCTATTAGTGTTTTTTTTGTTTTAGTGTTAGTAGTAGTAGTGTAGAGTATATTGTTGTCATTTAGTGTTCCCTTTCTGCCACCCCATACCTTATGCCGAACATTTTTCTGATCAAGTCAAGTGCCCAGTTAATGCTAAATCAATTACATCTCCTCTAAGTCCTCTCTCAGACCAGCATCCTGGAAGGAGATTGTCCTGCCTGTTAGTGTTTCGGAGATCCAAGTGTTTTGGAGATCCAAACCGCCCCGCCCAACCCGCAAAAACACACGTAGATAATGACCCAAAACCTGACCCGACCCGAGGAAAAAAAGTGAGCCTGTATTGCATGGAACCTACCAATGAAGTGTCATTAGTGACACTGTAACCCATAGATGACACAGATTTGTGCTAGATTCGCATTGAAGATGATGACACAATTTTATGCAAGATTAATTGTGTACCAAACAACAACCAAGAAACCGAAAGATCGATTTTTACGTCGTTATTTGTTGAAGGGTTGCGGAAAATTGGTTTTGGCGGTGTAAACGGAAGCTATGGATAGCTTTATTTCCTTTAATTTCCCTGATTGTGATTGCGAGTGGAACTAGGAGATCCTCGTTAATTTCTGCCCTAAAACCGCCGGCACCCGCGGGTCACCCGCGGTTACACATCACTACTGCCTGAGTGGCAGTGGCCCACTTTTTGCTGGAGTTTATTTACCTGTGTGAAGGAAACCCATCTGGGGTGTCTTTGGAGAGAGCGCGTGCGGGAAGGGGGCATCACCGGGTCCTGGTCTCCCGGGGTAACCCCTTGACATCAGCATCTGTTGTCTTCCGTAACAGCCTCAACTTAAATGACAGCTTGAAGCATCTGTTTACCAATGCCAGCTGGGCTGAAGTCAAAAGTCAATCTGCAATAAATAACAAGCAAACAAACATACAAAAAACTTCAGGGAATACAACTCAATGGCCAACAAAACTCCTTACGTTACGCCTATATGAATATCGCCAGCAATGACATTGTTCCTATTTGCCTTCCATTGCCATAGAAACCAGGAGTTGTTGGTAATGGTACAGGGGTGACGGAGTCGCAGAGGCGGCCCTCCGTCACCATGGTAACCAGGGGTCGTTTGTAAAGTTTGGGGCATGTAAGCAGCTCTCATTCTGTGGAATGTTCCAGCCGAGTGCTCCCGACCTTTTCTGGACAGTGTACCCCCGTGTCCACGCATGAGTTGTCACCGCGCCCTTGCTGTTGACACTGGTCACTTTCCACACGCATCCAATGCATGTTTCCACCTCGTTACCCTGCATTTCGTTGACACGCACTTCCGTCCATCAGTACGGCCGTAGCGATTGGCCAGTCAGACTGCCAATCACCTCCTGTGCTCAGCACCAGTCAAACTCCATTTGGCGCCTCAGGAAAGCATCATCGCTGAGAACCCCATTCAGAGACAAGGGGAAATCAACACTCTGCCAGAGGATGGCACCATGTTGCCCAATTGGTTGACTTGCACAACCAACTGGTGGTTGCATGTAACTCAGCCGAACACACGCAAGTTGACACCCACATACAGCGGGAGACATGGATTATCCCAGCATGCTCTGCTCCAACTCCAGAGATCTGCATCAGACAAGGCATAATGGATAGAGTAGGCGAGAATGTCATATCCATTTTTAAGGGAGGGTGGGGTAAAGCCTGACCGGCCTCCATCCGTCAGGGCTGGAGACAGAACTCGGAGAGCCGCGGTAAATCTGGTGCTCTCCTGCGGCCGGGGAAACGAGGCAATTACGATGCGGTCACCTGATTGATTGTGGCAGCTGCATTTATTTATTTTTTTAAGCACGGGAAAGGGGGGGGGATGGATCGATGGGGCCTCGGTAGGGGGCGACAGGTCGCTGATGGGCATCAGAATGCGGGGCTCTTCTTCATTTCTGTCCCAGCGGGAGGCGCTGTTTCAGGCGCGGATCGGGGACGGCACGGGTCCGAGGTCCTACGGGGAGGGGGGAGCTCTGCTCGGGGTCTTGAGGAGGCCGATCCTGCTGCCTTCTGCTGCCTGGGGGATAATATCCAGAGATAAGTTGATCTAACTGGAAGGGGAGTGAGCCACTTTGGAGGGAGAGGGTCTGTTAGACCAGAAGACAAACCAAAAACACCAAACCCAAGGCAGAGACTCTCTCACAGACAGAGTAGACTTATGGGCAAAGGTTTTAATTTTACGTGAATCTCATCATAATTTTTCAGCTACAATCAGCATGTGAAGAGATAGATATGCAGCCAGTCTTTTCAATATTATTCTGTTTTATTCAATGCCTTCTGGGGAATTTTGGGGTTGGAATCTGTTCGTATTTTCAAAAGGTAGAAAAATGGGTAAATTCTGTCAGAAACTGTCAGAGGATGAGGGAGGTGAGGAAGCAAGTCAGTGTGAGTGACACTGATACCATTTCAGACTGGGAACCACCACAGTCTGAATGACGCGACTCTCTGGGATGCATGTAAACCCTCCTCTTCTGTGTCTTTTATTTAGGCATTTCTTTCATGTGCCATGTGACCATCGTTGTCACATTTTTTTCTAAAGCTGGAGTATTTACTTTCCCGTGAGGCCAAACGGTCAGCTACTTCAAGCCGCGTTTAGTCTTTTGTCACAATTTAAAATCGAGTCTGTGTTTTTCTACATCCGTATTTCATTGCTTTTTTTTGTGAAGCTTTGGATTTCATGACATGAATCTCCGTTTGGTTATTTTAAACAACTGGGAAATGATCTCGAGCGGGAGATTCCTCCCTTTAATCTGGCTCCCTTTGCAACGGGAGTCTGACAGTTTGACGCCAGTGATGAGAAACCACCGGCACTTTCCATTCCATCCCATTCCCTCAAATCAGCTTCCCCAAAACAGGCGCATTTTCGGCTTATTGACTGTGTCCAGCTCATGTGTCTTTTATTTAGGCCTGACTATATAGCTATGTCCATGACTATATAGCTATGTCCATCACTATATATCAATGTCCATGACTATATA
>JAODKK010000004.1:274008-286354 GCA_026774405.1 Petrocephalus microphthalmus | reverse complement strand
ATGTCCATGACTATATAGCTATGTCCATGACTATATATCAATGTCCATGACTATATAGCTATGTCCATGACTATAGCAATGTCCATGACTATATAGCAATGTCCATGACTATATATCAATGTCCATGACTATAGCAATGTCCATGACTATATATCAATGTCCATGACTACATAGCTATGTCCATGACTATATTGCAGTGTCCATTACTATAGCTATGTCCATGACTATATTGCAGTGTCCATCATTTACCTCCAATGGAAATAACCATCTTTTTTCTTTACCAAAAACTGCTCAATTTGACTCTATTTGCAAAAATACAGACACATTCGCTGATGTTATGAGCAGTTCAGTCGTGTAACACATGGAAAGATACGTCTGACAAGCATAGAAACATGGCCATAAATGTTCATACATGTGTTTCCCAGAAACATACATGATCAGGTATCAAAATCATACTCATTTTTCAGCATCATTGTCATGGGATATAATGACAATCGCATAATTTCCATGTGTTAGGAAATGTTTACTATGACATAAATGTCATGTAACAAGAATACTTGAAAAATGGCTCCAGGTCACAGTTTACAGTTTTTTTCAGCTGTTTGGCGCTGAATATATTAACAAAAAGATTGCATCCATCAGTTGATTTGTAAGTCAATTAGCCGTAATGATGGACTTACTGATGGGGACAGGGAGACAGCAGGACTTTGAGGTACAGTAAATGCCGTTTCTTTATGTGTTTTCGTGGCGCGTGATTGGATGGGGGGATCCAATCGCTTTCACCTCGTCCTCCTTAGAAACGCAGGGATTTTAATTCAAAGAGGACAGTGCTGCAGAGAGTCTGCCAAACTATGTCACATTAATTGCTTGCCCTCCGATAAACACGCCAGCACTGTTTTGGGGACTCTTCTGTTTACATGCCTTATCATTTCTGCTGGGCTGTCCTATTATTCGGTCGCTATGAAACTGCAAGCGCCTAAGCGTATTGCAACTCTTGGCAGAAGCCCGAAAGTTTCTGGAAGCCATGTATGGAGTCAGAGGTAGTTGTATGAGGGCTTATAGTCTGAGGAGCATCTTGTCTCACAGGAGAGCCTCACAGCCTCTTGCAGCAGCTCAGAACATTTAAACAACATATTTACACTCTGTTGTAAGGTCTGTAAAGGGCAGTATGGGCATATATGCTGTGTGAAGGTCTGTATGATCAGATATATAATGTGCGAAGGTCTGTATGGTCATTTATATACTGTGTGAAGGTCTGTATGGTCATATATGCCACATGAAGGTCTGTATCATCATATATATAATGTGCGAAGGTCTGTATGGTCATTTATGCCACGTGGAAGTCTGTATGGTCATATATGCCATGTGACGGTCTGTATGGTCATATATACCGTGTGAAGGTCTGTATGGTCATATATACTGTGTGAAGGTCTGTATGGTCATATATACTGTGTGAAGGTCTGTATGGTCATATACTGTATACTGTGTGAAGGTCTGTATGGTCATATATACTGTGTGAAGGTCTGTATGGTCATATATGCTGTGTGAAGGTCTGTATGGTCATATACTGTATACTGTGTGAAGGTCTGTATGGTCATATAGGCCACATGAAGGTCTGTAGCGTCATATATATATACTGTCTGAAGGTCTGTATGGTCATATATGCCACATGAAGGTCTGTATGGTCATATATGCCACATGAAGGTCTGTATGGTCATTTATGCCACATGAAGGTCTGTATCATCATATATATACTGTGTGAAGGTCTGTATGGTCATATATGCCATGTGAAGGTCTGTATGGTCATATATGCCATGTGAAAATCTGTATGGTCATGTATATACTGTGTGAAGGTCTGTATGGTCATATACAGTACTGTGCAAAAGTCTTAGCAGTCAAAGGAAATGTTCAAAGCTATTTTTCTGGGTAGTAACTGAACAAAGAACCAAACCAGAATTTAACATTATAACATACGCAAATAAAGAATAACACAATACAAACTACCAGGAATTTCTTCTATACTCCAATCTTCTTACTGATGCCTTGTTGGGTGGCTAGATGAACACCACTTTGGTTAACAAACCTCTCCTCAGGGGCACCTCAGCCATTCCATGTATTTATTACATTTCACCGCCAGATCACTTAATTGATTGATTAAATTAGTTTGAAAAGTCAGTGAAATAGTGATTACTTACAAAGCCTATACATATAAAGCAAAAGTTTTGAAATGACTAAGGTAACACACTTTGACAGGCACAACTTCATAGTTTTACATCAACATGAAGATCATTTAAACGTTATTTCCTTTGACTGCCTAAGACTATAGCACAGTACTGTATGCCATGTGAAGGGGAGCAGGCCCTGCCCAAACAGCTTCCACATACATCACCAGCAGAAGCCCCAACGCCAGCAGACATCCAGTGTTGCTCTTCGGTGCCAATCTCATTCTGCTGTCAAGCAGCCACATGTCTGCGTCTTTGACCCCGGGGCGGCTACAGGGGCCCAGCGGCAGGCCTGCATGCATTAAGGAGGCTGGCGGTCTGCGGCGGGTCGGGGTCGGCCCACGGAGGTGCGCAGGGGCACCTCTCCAGCTGGAGGAACCTGGCCAACGCGACACATGGACAACCTGGGCCTGGGTCCAGATTTACCCTTAAAATTCAATTCAGTTCAACTCCAATTTTTCAATATAGCGTCCTTCACGACACAGTCACAAAAAGGGCACTCGAAAAGAGCGTGTGGCGATCCATTACCGCATCATTTATACGAAAAATTCCACGAGGCCGGGAAAAAGGACAGAAAGAATGCCAGGTGACAACAGAGGAGAGGAACCAAAAGATCTCAAGAAGGCAGAGAAAAATCTTCATATTTCCCCAGGTCCAAAATTGGAAAAGTGAACTTAAAATGTCAGTCCTTACCATAAAAGAATATTTTATAAACAGCTTACTGGAATATCGTTTATGTTATCATGGGATAAACATATTGATTGGCTATGCTTAGATGAAACATACATTCCACCACAGTGGCTGTTTCCTTCAGGTTATGCAATGCTCACTGGCGGATTTAGGCATCAGAATGGTGATATTCACACAGTCGTATTTCTATCTCTCATTTACACGTCATATCGACGAGGTCACGCCTCTTTGCGGGTCAGTTAACCTTGTCAGAGTTGGCACCCAAATACTAGGGTGGGCCTAGCAGGCCACCATGCAGAAGTACGGGACGGGGAGGGGGCGGGGGAGGACTGACCTCAGGTCGCCCCACTGGAAGCCGGGGTTGGGGGAGCAGTGAAATAAATCACATAGCGCACCTCTAACCCAGTAAATTACCAAATAAACTGCAGTTCATTCATGATACTGGGAATATATAATACTATGCAAAAGTTTTAGGCAGTCTAAGAAAATGATATTCAAATGATCTCCATGTTGCTGTAAAATTATGATGTTTGTAAAAGCGTGTCAACTTTGGCATCTCAGAACCTCTCCTAAAGTCGCCTCAATATTTCCACCAACCAACCAATACTAGTCCCAGAGGTGCGAGGCAACAGTGCTTGCCCCTACTTTTAAGTTCAACAAGTAAATCTAGTTTTAAATTGTATCATTATTTATTATTGATTTATTATCAATACTCAGCAACACAACATAATGTGCGGCCTTGGTTGTTGTAAACAGTAAAGTGTTACTGCATGCATCTCCATAGGCCAATGGTGATATAATTACTCTGCCAGATATGGGATTTAAACCCATGACCCTCTGGATACACACATACCACACAAAGGCTATAGTGGGACACTGCGGGGATGCAGGCATTGGCCGACAGCTCGGCGCTGAGAAAGAGACAGATAATGAGGCTTGGATTTCTTCCTGAAGCTGACCGGCACCAATAATGAACACGCAGGATCAAAAGACTAGAAAAATAATATAGAAATTAAAATTCATAGTGCCAGCATTACGGCTCACAGCTAAGTTATTATAAATCACGAAGAGCGATTAGCTTCTCCGACGCCCCCATTTTCGACATTGGATCAACGGTTCAAATACAAAATTATTATCCGATTAGACTAGAAACAAATGCAACAGAATTCAAGTGCTAAATTGTCAACTGCCTAGCGGATGCTAACACTGTTTTTTTTTGTTTTGTTTTGTAAATGAAGACGATGGTCCTTCATTAGAAGAGATAAAATGCTCATAACATTCTCTGCAATGGACTAACTTAAAAATGAACAATGCGAGACTGGAAAATAATGTCCGCCTCGGTGAATACGCAGGGCAGAGCCCCTTTGATCATTGCCCGGGCTGTCTGGCTCCTTTCACCGCGCTTGCATGCCTATCCTGATTCTTATGATAATAGCATGTATATCTAATACCGCCCACGATCCCTGCCGACTGAAGGTCTCACGGAAAAAGCCCGTCGAGATCCAGATCCCTGATGTGTCGCTCACACGCAGGCAGGCCCCTTTCAAGGCACTGCGTCCCACTTTCCTTCCCGGCGATATTAAATTGCTTTGTTATAGTTTATTTTTACCTTGACTTTCAGCGGGAAAAGAGTTCGGCGGATTAATTACACCATTTCACTGAATCAAACTTAGTTAACGCTCAGCCGTCAATATCCATCCTACCTGTAACTTCTCTACATCAATATTTCAAAATCTTAGTTCTTATGAAAGGGGCTTCATTAAGATGCACGATCAAAAATTCCTAGTAATAAATCGTTTCTTTTTTTTTCTTTATTGAAGGCTAGCGGTAAAGTAAGATGAAACTGAGACTGCGTCTAAGTGTGGGACGCCAGAGTGTCGCACTCGGTACCCAATAAGGCAATATGAAAGGCTCGGCGCTCCCGAAGTGCCGTGCTCAGTGCACCATACCTCCCGTATGATATTGATCGGAAACACCTTGGAGCAGCACTTTCAGTACACCCCATAAAGGGTGCGCCCCAGAATCCCCCTCGTATTCCCAAATCCATAAATGACGAGGATTGACGGGGTCTGGGATAGAGAATGGAAACGCATCGGACTGAAGCAGAGATCGGCAGGGGGCAGCTTGTACTGGTCGATGGCAATGAGCACTTAATCACAGCGTTAATGACGGTTAACGTCCGTCAGAGCCGCATGCTCGCTAGCTGGGGACTGACTCCACTATGGTCCCCGGTACTGGGTACTTCATCTGCTTAGAAAGATCCGAGCGCTGCCCTAAGTTAAAACTTTATTGATTCCAGGGGGAAATACAGCAGTAATATTCATAAGTGCACAAAGACAAGCATATAGTGCAAATACGGCAATAACCGTAGATGAATGGGCTAGACATTGCAATTTTTAAAAAGTACACAGTGCTAACAAACAGATTATTCGGAAAAAATACGGATGAAATAATTAAAAAAAAGATAAATTAACGGATGGCGTATGTGCAGTATAACGGTAACATAATACTTTCATCACTTCAGAGCAGTGATGCTGCTCCTAATACAGAGTAGAGAGTGATGAGATTGAAGTCTCAGCCTTTTCACGCTGAATTACGTCTTCTCCAGGCTGACATTGATCGTCCGCATTAATAGCGCGTTGAGGGTAGCGCCTGCAAGGTGTCCTTAGGCATAACGGCAGTCTGCGGTCTCCGCTGAAAAGCGCCGGTCATTAATAACCGACCGGACCGGCGAGCCACGTGGCTGCGAGGTACGGACGGGGCCCGATCGCGGATCGGCGGGCAGCGTCTGTCACGTACGAGTCATTAAACTGTCTAGCTCCAGTAAATCACAGCACACGTCAAAAAGATACTGATTTCGAAAAACTCACCAGGGAGTAAGTAATGTGAACTTGGCTTTCAGACTGGCAAGCTTTAAAATTAAAGATTATTATTATTACCATTATTAATAATAATGATAATAATAATATCATTATTATTGCTATGGCACTACAATCAGAAATCAAATTTGAAATATTTCCATTATATTTCTAGACAGATTCGCAGAAAGCCAATACATATTTTAATTCTCGCGTGACTTGTAGCCTAATTGTACCCCAGGAATGGGTAAACATCTTACTAATAAGGCACTCCAGATGCCGAAAGGAGATTTTGGCGATAAATCTGACGGAAGACTGCTAAATGTCCGGGGCATCATATATTACGCCCAGAAGATTCAAATTATGTTTTCATCGCCCTGCGTTATTGGATTGTCTTTGCCTCAGCCTAGCTGCCACATTCAGCTGTATATTAAAAGCACTTGTATCAGCTTATGAAATAGATTACTTGTAATTTTGTACTTTTTCCCCATGTGTGATGCATCGGACACAGTGTACGAGTAGGGAAACCCATACAGACCGAGGCACCGCATGCAAGTAGGTCCTCGATCGCTGACAGCTCGCCATCATATAGCCTAGGGCCGGGGAGGGGGTGGGAGTTGGCTACATGAAATGCCTGTGCCAAAGAGGATGAGATTACCTAAAGCAGCCCCATTGGCAGGGGAATCAGGAGAAAAAGCGTGATCCGCCGTTTTGTCCTGCGTTAAATGGCAACATGGGACCATATGCCGCGCTCGCTGACTCCGAGACACATCAGCCCCCGAATGTCACTGGCGGTGGGGTGATACACGGACCGGGGGGGGGCACAGTAGGCAAACACACACAATAAGCTCGATTTCTTTGTAAACGCTGCCTCTTTTCAAACGCGTTTAATTAAAAGCAGACCAAGGCCGATTGAAGGGAGCGATTAATTTAAAACCTGGAGACGTTTCCTTACTTCGCTCGCATAATTATTACAGTATTCTGGCCCCACTCTCCAGACCTTTTCATTTAGAGGTTTGTTTGTTTCTGCAAGACAAACAGCCTTAAGTGGGATGGGTTCAACGAGGGAAGCTGGGAGTAGTTAATTTGTTGATCTGTTGCAGCTTGGTAATAATTTACGCCATGCGTGACAGCGCTGGAAAGACCCTATCGGCTCTGTCTGAAAGGAAAAGCAGTCCAGCGGTCCCACCATTACACCAGTATAGAATGGGTTTTTTTTAATGGACCCCTGAGTTGGTGAAGATGGACAGTTAGGTTACCAAATGTTTCTTCTTTTTAGAAATTGTACTATCCACCATGTCCTGAACGTCAGTCCCCAGCATCTTGCTGGCACTAATGATGCTTTGATTAAATCTGAAAGGGCCACTAAATCTCCGGCAGGCAGCCTACTGCGGGCTCCAGGAGATGAGCGGCATCAGCCAAGTTATCTTCCGATGAATGTGGCCTGAGTGAATAAGGAGTTTTTTTTTTTTTTTGTAATAATACAGCAGAATATCAGGTTGGTAAGGATACCAGCAGATGAAAAGCAATTAATGATTAAATTTTTTTAGTACCTCTTTGAAAGCAAATCTGAATTACAAATGCTCTTTAAATCCGAATACAGGTAGACTTATCCCCCGCTTTAGGAACGCTCCCTTTACGCCACCTCGATTTTACGAAAGACCTCATTTCAGTAACTGAAGGAAACCCGAACAGGAATTTCGCTAACAAAAAAGGAGAAAAGTGAAAATAGCATTTTCTAATTAGGAAGACAATTATAGACATCCAGTCATAATGACATTTGGTTGATCCCATAAGATTATTGTCATGCCCTGCCTTCCTGCCCCTCCCATTTTCTCCCTAGTGTGGCTCTAACGAGCTGCACCTGGTATATGTTACTTCTAGCTCTCACATGAACTCACCCCAGCTGCCTCTTGTTGTGTTCCTTATAAATGCCTTCCTGTCCTGCGCTCCCCAGTCTAGTCATTGCGTCTGCCTTATTTGTTACCAGCTCCTTCCCCTGTCACTTGGCTCCCTGTCTTTGATCTCTTGTGATCCTGTTGCTTTTGGTTTATTCCCAGTGAAACCCGGTTTTCCTTGCTCCTGCTCCCACGTCCTTCCTCCAGTGGCTCGTTGCAATTATAATGGAGCTGAAAAATTCGTCGCTGTCTCTACGCCATAGCATTCCTCACGTGTTTGCGGTGATGCTGATGTAACGGTATAGCACATACAGTTACATACAGTACATACATTTGTTCCCACAATGGTGAAATCGCCCCAGGACACATTTCTCTGAATGTATCCCTGTCATTAAGCAACATGTGCTTGTATTGATTATGGTAAGTGAGCCTACACTGTATATATTATTATATATTATGAATATTATTTCTTGTCTCATATCCTTACATCCCAGGGCTATCCCGAAGTTCTGGTGGCTTCTGATCAAGCCGTGGTGGTGTAAATCGATTCTAAGGGTCATCTCCCTCTGGGCAGCTCTCAGCTTTCGAGTGCTAAACAAGCCCCCTCTGCCCCCTTAATGTCAGCATAGCGAGGTGTCACTGCTGGGATGTCTTTCTGTGACCCCCCCCCCAACGTATTTTGATGCTTTTTACTACAATTCCGTCACGGATTACATGTAACCTCTATTCTGTAACACTGTACTGCTAAATCTGCATGCTTTAAGTAAAATGAATCATTTGAAATAAAATACACAAAATACACAAGTTACTATTTGAGACAGATGCAGACAGGGCAGGCAATTTTCTGGGCCCCGGAGTTGGGAGAGGGCCCCCAAGGGTGGTTGATTACATAACACATTGCAATGAGAAACCTGCTTTATCTGAATATTCAGTTTTTCGCAAGAGTGAAAATAAAGGACTTGTGCTTATTAAATTCTCTTTGTTTACTTATACTGTAGACTTTATGTTAAAACAATGACAAAACATTTAAAAATGAGTTAAAAGGAGCAGCGTGAGTTCGGGGGGCCCAGGGAGTGTCTTTTTTTCCGTCTATACGGCCCCCAGAGTCCCAACAGTTGCCGCCTTCAGCTGAAGCTGGAACTTGTCTTCATTTAGTTCAGTTTAATAAAAAATACTTCCTGCATCTCTATGATTCGATGTCTGTTAATTAAAAAGCTTAATTAATGTCGACCTTGAAAACATTAGCAGTCCCAGAAGGCTATGAAGAGGGGATACTTGTGCAATCAGAGACTGAGTAACGTTAGTGAATGCTGGTGGGGGGCGCGGTGGGAGGGGGTGGGGGTTAATACAGCAATGTCATGCCTCCAGGGTTATGGGATGCAGTCCAGACTCACCACAGTTCTGTTCTGGGGCAGCAGTTACGGAAGGTCTATGAGAGAGTGAAACTTTATTGATCTCAGGGGTAAATTCTCGTGCATGCAGCGTGTGAGGTGCGTAAGGCGTAGACGGGCAAACGTGGGGTGCAGACAAATTTAAAAATGTGCACGGTGAGCAAAGAGCACATACCGAAAGAAGAATGCTGAAATAAATAAAAATAAAAAGCTTGATAGATGTATTTATGTGCGATTAAAAGCTGGGTGGATGGATAAACACATCAGTTACACAGACAATCTCAGTACGAACTAATCAGGGGGTTTCTGCTCACAGACTTTGTATCATCATAACAATACAATAAACAATAAACGAAATCCCGGCAAGTCGCGGGGTCCGGCCCTCTGTAGTGCTGTACCTGTCTAGGATACTCTGTGGTGTGTATAACCGGACGGGGTGTGAAGGGGGGAAGTTAGGACCTTTCCAAGGGCCCCTCTGTGGGGGCCCAAAATGGCATGCTTTCATGGGGCCCTAAAACATTAGCGGAAGTCCTATGTATGGCCGAATGGCTGCTGTGGCAGATGGGGAGGTCCTCCCCTATTTGTGGTGAGGGTCTTTGCTTTGGTCCCAGGCTGGCTCTGTTTGGGGGGGGGCTGCTTGGACAGTCTTCCAGTTCCATGGCATGTGGCCAAAAACCATGAGGCTTTTAGAGTGGGTGGGGGGGGGGCAACTGGTACGTCCGTGTCCTTGGCCCCGGCCCTAGAAAAACCTGGTAATGTAACCAGGAGTAACCTGGAGATCCGGTAACCAGCAATGTGCCTTTCAGTCACTGCTCCGGTTTGCTGATTTCTGATGGTCCTTTACACTAAATTCTGAACTGTCATATTGATCCTTAGAAACAATTAACCCCGTCCCTCATTAGACAGAGACCCATTTAGTCATTGGCGTGAAACCACACTGATCCTTCAGTAAATGAGCACAGTGGTCTGGGCTTAGCAGTGCGGTCGATGTGCTTTGAGCAGTAACCAGAGGTCACTGGTATTTCCTGCTACTGATGACACCAGGGGTACATGCCATATGTCTGTGGAGGATATCGGCTGATTGGCTGCTGGTGGGGCAGCGCCCCCTACTCTGATCCTCCAATAGCAGGGCAGGATGCGGCAGTCAGCTGCATAATCCTCACAGGGTCACTTAGCTAAGTCGTGTCTTGCAGTGTGAAACCTCAGAGTGTGACAGCTTCACATTTCAAGCCTTCCTTACGACATCCTTCCACAGAACACCTCTTAAATAAAGTGCCACAAGACAAATATTGACCGCTATAAGATCGATAGATGTTAATTTCTCTGTTTGTTCTCTATTGATAATGATTGTAAAGACCTTGATGTTGGAAACACAAAAATCATGTCAAGCATAGCATTTTTTGCCCAGTGAAGAATATGTCAGTAATTTAAAAGACACATGTGAGCATGTCCTGCGTGCATTAAATGGCTTTATCCCTTCCTGTCCTCGAGGACGGATGACAGCAACCTTTTGTGGTAAAATTTTAGGGTGGAATCTTCTGGTTTCCGTCAAGCTACAGCAGCATTTTATATAAACAGGTCTGCAGGATGACGCTTTACCGATTTACACAGGTGAGCTTCAACAGTCCTCTAGTTTTTTTTCTGGAAGTATTGTAGGTGAACATAATTAAGCTGTATTATAAACAGACAGTTTCTCAGACAGACAGGCTATCAATCAGACAGACAGATATGCACATAGATATATAGATAGACAGACAGGCTATCAGTCAGACAGACAGATATATACATAGATATATAGTTAGACAGACAGATAGATAGACACAGACAGACATATATACTCATAGATATATAGATAGACAGACAGATGGACACAGACAGACAAATATAAACATAGATATATGGACAGACAGACAGAGACAGACAGATATATACAGAGATATATAGACATACAGATATACACATAGATATATAGATAGACAGACAGGCAGATAGATAGATCGATAGAAAGGGAAATTACAGCTTTACAGCAGCAGGACACACACACTGTAGCTATCTTTGTATCATATGGTTTATGAGTCTCTGCCTTTGGTGTCATGGGCCAGTTTTTAAGTCTCACCCCGGGCAGATATTTCTGGAACATTAATGCGATGATGTAATTGTTATACAAGGAGGGTATATTTGATTCCAGGCAATACCTCAGCGTTTCTGTTGAGGGTATCTAAGGGCAGGCTTTGTGGCACATAGGAGGAGAGATGTTACAATGCTGAGAGACAAAGGAGAAAGATGAGAGCGACGGCGGAGCTCAGATGTGAGCCGCATGAGCGTCGTCGGCCAGGGCCGCTGCCGTGATAAGTGGGCAGGTGAAGCGAGTGATAAGTGGATGAGTGTCCCAGGCGTGCTCCGAAGGAGCCAGCAGATTTGTCTTCGGGCAAGTGCCAAGACAGCTTAAACCGCTCCTTCCAGATGTTTCTACTTCCTGGACCTTGGACCAGCCCCACTGAAATCATTTTCAGATGTTTCTAAATACTGAAAATACTGCAGTTTAATGCGTAGCGACAGTTATTTTAATTTATTTGGTTGAATCAACAAACAAACAAACAAAGGAACAAGTTAATAAATAAGTACGCACACAGGGAGGAAGTGTTATTTTCTTATTTTTTCCTTAAGATGACAGAATTAATTGGTTTGAACAATGGCCTGGCAGATGTAAAAATGCTGAGGGAGACTACGCTAATGCATTATTAGCGATAGCTAGCTTTGCTGTGCCTAGGTTTCTCCCTTTCCTACCTGCGCGGCCTCTCTTGGCGTGAAGCATCTGGTTGCCGCAGTAACACACGCTGCGGCGGGCTCCTTCAGGTTACCTTCATTAGCTCCCGCCATATGGAAGTTCAATATTAAACACCTGAAGTGTTAGCACCCTCCGCCGGTGTGAAGCTGACCAAGTCCTCCGGGCACTAGGGGGCCTACTTTCATTTCAAGTGGTGAAGCGTCATGGGGTGCACAGCATGCGGCTGGCACCGGGACCAACACACAGGCAAGACCGAGGCTCACTACGCCCGCCAGGCTGGCCGCCAGCCGGAAGGGCTGAGAATTCCTGGCACCGGAGGGGGGGAGGCGAGGAACAGCAGAGAGTGACATCATGACAGTCCCAGAGTGCAGCGCGGCGTATGTCTTTAAGGACGAGTCCGCGTCGCACCTCAAAATAAAACTGACAGATGGTCGGCCTGTTTCTAAAGAACAACGGGGGCTGTAGGAGCGCGGCCGATGCCCGTTAGCGGCGGGGGTGT
>JAODKK010000003.1:405953-423254 GCA_026774405.1 Petrocephalus microphthalmus | reverse complement strand
CAAGTAGCTAAGTGGCTCCTCCTGAACAATATCCAAGCATATGGCATAATGCAGGTCACACACAGTTAAGGCCACTTGGACTCCAAGTCACCCAGCCACAGAAAATGGATTTTTTAACCCCCAGCCCTTAAATCTAGGCTATGTAGTGAAATCAATGTATTCTTTTTTTAAATTGTGCACTTTGTGACACTTTGTATTGCATGTGGTGGACCAGTCTAACATGCAATTTGAAATATAGAAGGACTATTTGTGCAGTGCAGCTTAATAGAGGTTGGATGGAAACACACACATCTCTGTATCTGAAGGAGCAACTTCCATCTTTATTTAACTGGATTCCTACGGTTAAACCTCTGAAGTGTTAGTGTAACCCTTTTCACATTGGCGTGTTGTCTTCCTTACACAAAACTAAACGACGGCTTAAGCATTCGGCTCACAGGTGGAACAGAAGTACAGAGAAGAGAGACGGAACAGCAGAAAACCGGCACTCTGCTGAAGTAACAAAAACACAGAACCTGTTTGAGCTCATCTACTGGTGAAGAATGAATGACACAAAAAAAATAAACAGAAGTGCAGAGAAAACACTTTCCTGAAAATGAGGAAAATTCCAACCCTCCCAACAACAGGCCTTGGTGATTTAAGGTTTTAATGCACGCTCACTGTCTTCCTTGACAGTTTGCCAAGCTGAATATGAACCACACTCTAACCAGAGCCCAGTTTCAGTCAACTTTCCAAAACTGCATGTCAGAGGCTACATATACACCTCCTTCTGATGTCACAACACATTAACAGTACCCGGGAAATTTTTACCAACTCAGTGATTATATAGTTCTAACTGGCTATAGCATAATCTTATAAATATTGTATATGTGCATGTACGTGTAAAATTTTTGTAAGTTACAAAAAAGGAAGGGAAAAAAATGGCAGCTTAAATTAATCTTAAACATGCATTGAGGAATTCGCTGTTCATGGTCTTTGACAGATCCGTTTTTTTTTTTTTTATTCTGAATATGGCACACCTTTTGGTCCATGTTCACAGGTGGTTACTGAATTCTTAAATAGTTGCTGCTCTCAGACTGGAGTTCCGTTTCAGTAAGCCCACACCCCCCCCCCCCCCATATTTATTAAGTAGACTGGGTATTAAATCGTGATGATACTGTACAGAAATGTTCTACAGGAAGTAGTCTGGAGTGCGACGGGTCACATGGGGCTCTCCTCTGCGGGGGGCCGGGTCGAACTGCAGGCTGGGGGGGTAGAGAATACAGGTCACGTTAGCGATGGAGAAGTGCGTCATACGGCGCAATGTCAACATTCTCTTCATTTCATAGCTAAATAAATGAGGCTAACTGGAGCAAGTCAGACAACTGCATTTTATTTGTTTCGCGGACGCTTTTATGAAAATCGGTGTTCATTTTCTCCCCACTTTTTGAGAAAGCGGGGGCCCCCCCATGACAAATCACCATGAAGACCCTAGAATCTGAACCAATGACCTCCCGATCCCGGGCTCAGCTCCCTAACCCACTGAGCCACACGCCCCAGACGAGAGACGACGAGTAAAAACGCCAAATCCCCCTGACGAACTACAAATATACACGTAAAGGTCCCCAGCCACCATGCCACCTGTGGGCTATGTGAGAAAGAAAAAGAGTGTGTGTGGGGGTGCAGGTGTGATACTTACAAGGAGTACTTTAAGGTGTCATCAAGCTCCATGATCGCTGCCTGATTCCCACAGCGATAGCAGTAATTTGGCGCACTAAAAATTGTTACCACGTTGCGATCATGGCACCAGTTGTAACCCTGCAAGAGGGAAGTTTTCATTAGGAAGTAGCAACCGAAACAGAAGCCAAGACATGGCGGCCTACAGTGACTCTGCCGTTTGTAGCAAACCCCTGTCTCCGTTTCCATCAACAAAGCCGCCAGCTTATTTCAGTGGCAACTGATTGTGCACTGGCACAACATTGCCCGAGCAAACCAGCGTGTGTGATTTGTGGTGGTGCTACGGAACTGGTGATACTTTGGTTCTCAGGAGGGATTTACAACGCCCTTTTGTAAACGAGGCACTTTGACCAACATGCTTCAATTTTGTTTAACCGAACAATATTTTTGTGCATGTGACTTATAATACTAATCATTACCGTTATGAAAGGGATACAACTGATGAGTAAAGTTTCTTAATGTTTAATCTTTATTCTCAATAGCGGCAAATGTTACAGCATTCAGCAGTGATGTAAGGGCTTCCCACTTTGCCAGACAGCCACGCCGCTCTTATAACCCAAGCTAACTTTCCATTGCCTCGCTCAGACCATACAAAGCGGCACCAGATCCCCCAACAGCCACATTCTGGAGCCCAGGTGTCTCACCTCCATGACCAGCTGGTGAGCTCTGGAGACCAGGGTAAGGCCGTTGGCGTGGTTGAACGTTTCCGAGATGTCCTGCCCGAAGGTGTAGCCAGCACCACGGGGGGAGATGCCCCAGCCCCCACGATCGTCCGGGTCTGACCACAGGAGGTCACACATAGGTCCCTGAAGGTGACGACGGGGCGGGTCAGAGACGGGACACAGCGTGACCAAGCCTGAAGGTGTTCAGCTCTACCTGGCACCATCTCTTACCTCATGTGGAACTTCCTGCAAGCGGTCCAGGGCTCGGATGTGATCCAGCGTATCTATAGACGGCGACAATCCACCGTGAAGACAGAAAATCTAAAAAAAGAAAAGAAATTAATTTTGCACAACTGAGGAGCGAGTGCGACTTCCCCGTCAAAGGCAGCCACTCCTTACCTGACCGTCTACCAAGGCAGTCAGGGGAAGGTAATCGAAGAGGTCGGTGAAGTACTTCCAGACGTTGGCATTGCCATATTTCCGTAAGCACTCGTCGTAAAAGCCGTACACCTGTGTGATCTGTCTGCTCTCGTGGTTGCCGCGGAGGATTGTGATGCGTTCACGAAAGCGAACCTGGGGGAGGAGGTCGCAACATCAAACAGCACGTCGCACAGCTAGGTGCTTTTATTAATATTTAACTGGTCCAGCATTTACAGGATGACTGGTACAAAACAGCATGTTATACCCATAGTCTGGGGGTATTACATATGACTCATGGAGAATTTCTTCCAAAGAAATAAACATCGAGCCACCAAAATGGAAAGGGATGTCCATTCTACAAGTGATATCAAAGTCAGGGCGATAACCCTACTGAAACCCTGCACCCTTCAGGTTAAAAAAAATCTAATGCCAATTAAGAACTTGAAATATTACCTTGAGAGCAACCAACAGAGTGACGGTTTCCACAGAATAATACCCTCTGTCCACATAGTCTCCCATGAAGAGGTAATTTGTGTCTGGTGACTTCCCTCCAATTCTGAAGAGCTCCATGAGGTCGTGGAACTGGCCGTGGACGTCCCCGCAAACCGTGACGGGACATCGCACCTCCTGGACGTTGGACTCCTTCGTCAGGATCTCCTTAGCCTGTGAGGAGATCAGAGTGTAGAGACGCCCTTTAAGACGTGGGAAAGGAACACACCACAACACTCACACTTCAGCACTACCAGTCTGCGAGTCCACATCACCATTTCATTAGCGAGCAGACGGGCTACATTTAGATCTACGGAAGAATAGAGAACCGCTCAGACTGGTCTTGCAGAGTCCGTGCGTGCTGCGAAGCACGTCATATCGATGCAGGCAGACACACACGGGATGCCGCATTTACCGCATCGAGCAAAGAAGAAAGGAAAAACAAACACAAAAAACTGCTATTTGTCATGCGATTAGCGGCCGCATCGAGCTGTCTTGCCACTAGGCCGTTAAGGGCTTTTGAGCCTCCAAATCCTACATTAGCACTACTGAGTACTAGACTGTAAACAGGAGGGAGAGAGACGGGGAGACGTTTGAGCTCTGACTGAGCTGACCCCCTCCCGGGAGGGTTATCCCAAACAGATGGGGAAGCAGAACCCACCAACTGGGAAAGATTAAAAGATGGCTGTAGAGCTGGAATGACCTAAAACCATCCTCAGCGCACCACTGAAAACACCCCCACTTGGGCTCTGATCTAAATGCAAGGCTCCAGCTAAGCAAACTCCTTTACAACACTACACGCATTTAATGGACAAAAAGGCCCATTTCGTGTGGGGGGAAAATGGAGGTCACCAGTTAAGAACACGGTAGTATTTGGGAATGACAAAATTAAGCGTAAATAACAGCAGGGGTCTGGCTCACGGCTAAATGCACTTACAACACGCCTGCAATCCCAACCTCCACACACCCTTTTCCACCAAGTTCTGACTGTGGCAATGCAATTTTCAGTTTAGAGCAGGTTTTGACACTGAGTGAATCACCAAAAATGCATGAGGAAACCGTCGCCCTCAGGACAAATAGCCGCAGAATCTGAAATGCAATGATCTGCGATGAACTCAATTCACCCCCTTGCTAAAAAATCTCCCACAAGCCAGTGACTCGAGTACATTGGTTTCATCACTAAAGAACTAACTGCACCGTGCACCCAAAAACAGAAACCGTCACAGAGCTTCTGTGAGTCAGAAAACGCGTGACGCAAGTCGGAATCAAACCACAGCAACTTATAGCTGCTTTCTTTAAAAACATCACAGGCAGAGAGTGGGGGCCCATCATTCCAACCCCGCTCTCATACATACACATCACAAAATTCTCACTAACCGGTTAACATTTCATTAGGTTGTTGTTGTTGTTAAAGTCTCCCTGCTCGCAAGGTAAAAACGTGAACCAATCACGGCCAGGCGTGACAGTGATGTCACATCACAACCACACAAAGGTCAATGACAGATATGAAAGAAGACACCATGTAACATTGATGCTGAACAGCGCACAATCCCTCCGTCCTTGGGTATGAGTTATTTAAAAGTTATGCATCAAAAACTAGGAAAAGGTTAAAAATTTGAGGTGTCTGCGTGAGGTGCTGGGTATTAATGTAAGTCACCAAAATTAATGTGCCAGCCAGGATGCAAACTCGTTGCATCGATTATATGAAAAACATCAATTTTTATGTGATTTTTAATAATTTTTGGTGCAGTTAGAAATGTTACACAAGTTTAAAATCGAACAAAAGAAGCAAAAAAACACAAAGAAGAATACTCCATATTAATCTAAAACGAAACCTATGACAAACTTTACTCCCATAGGTATAATTTATGGGGGGGTTGTAAGCCACCCCGAAAAATCAAAACCAACCAATTGAAAGCCCAACAGCAGTCATTTTGCAGTGCGAATGGAATTTTGACAATAAATACAACTGTGATCGCCTTTTATTGCGTTTTTAGAGAGGAAACGTCACAAAGTCTGATTGCTAAGCACAGCCCAATGCTACACCGGCGACGCAGCGGCCCCAATATACACCCCCGCCAGCAAGTGATGAGAAAACCCGAAGCGCACCGGCACATCTGGTCCCTTTAAGCCAAGAGGAACCGCCGGAGTCACAGACTAGCAGCGCTTTCGATTTCGCCGAAATGGCAGCGCGTCCCGGGGTGAGATTGCCGGGCTGATAACGGGCAATCGCGGGGTCCCCGCTGCCTGCCCCGGCTCAGGTACCCCGGAGCCCGATTCGCACGTCGCAGGAGGCGATCAAAGGGAAGAGCCGCGATTTGGTATTAAAATGACATGGGATGGGGGGCGTGGGGGGCCGGTGACCGACAGCACCCGTCACTGCGGCCGGATGCCGACCATCGGGGGCAGCATCGCAGCCAAAGCAACGAGCCGCCCACGGAATCCGCGTCGGATCGCCGGGGTTACGGGCGAGGCGGAAAGCGGGGGGGCCCCCGCGGCGATCGCCCGGGCCCCGGGCTGCGAGCGCCGGCGCCATCTTAGGCACGTCCCGCAGGAATCGCCCACCGGAGGGGAGTGAGGCCCCGTCCGATCCGGACACTCCGGACATCCCGCCGACCCTAAGCGGCCGAACGGGCGAGAGCGCCTCCTCCTCCGGAGCCCTGGCCCGGCTTCCCCCCGCCGGAGCACCGGGGACTGGGGGCACAGCGGCGCCCGTTCGGCTCGATTCCGTCAAGCAGAACGGAATCGGGCTGAAATCCGGCACCGGGGGGCGTTTGGTAAAAATAATTAAAAACGATAAATAAAATATAAATATATATAATGTCGCCCCGGCGACTCGCAGCGGCGGCCGCGGGCATCGGCTCCGCCATCTTAAAAGCGCCGAGCATGGCGGCGCCTATCGACACCGTCGTCGGGGCGGCGAGGCTGCGGGCAGAGCGGCGGCAGGTCCGGCGAATACCGCCGCGCGATTAACCGCGATCAGCGCCGATCCGCGCCGATTAGCGCCGATCAGCGCCGATTAACCGCGACCGCGGCGCGCGGCCGGCCACCTTCTCGCAGAGCGTCTTCACTTGGTTCTCCGACAGCTGCTTGCAGTCGTTCAGCTGCTCGATCCATTGATCCAGCTCCTTGGTGAACGCCTTCTCGTCCATTTCTGCGGGGCTTCGGCTAGCCGGGCCAGCTGGCACACGGCGACTCTGCTACGACCAAAAAAATGAAATTAAAATTAAAAAAAAAAAAAAAAAAAAAGACACGAATCGCCTATGGAGCCCTTAGCGCGGACTTCACTCGCGGAGATGCATCGGCGCCCGGCGACTCGGCGATTATTTTTAACCGAGCGAGGGAGGAAAGGCGACGGAGAAACACGAAGACGTCAGGCAGCCGCGTCCCGCCCCGAGTCAGAGCCGCGGTTCGGCCTCGGCCGATGCCTGCGAGAACCACTCAAAGAGACGCGCTCTCATTGGCTCCCACCGGGGAGCGCCTGCGCTCTCATTGGCCGCCGTGTTGTCAAGCGTGACTTAATGGTGCCCGAGACGGCAAGTCTCGAACGCACGAAAAAAAAAAAAATCAATTGCATTTCGGAGTATTGTTTGCACGGTCAATATTGGCCCGTGCATGGACAGGAGTGACTTAATGGTGACGAAAATAGTGCGCCGCATGAGAAACCAAATATTGTTCGCGCCCTTAGGATTCCGTGATTGGGGGCAGCGTTAATGATTCGTCCGGTGAGGCTGTATGTTGCATACGGAAGAGCAACCATGGCTGGGAAATAGAATGTCACGTTTTCTTCTAACCTTTTGTGATATCAGATATTTTGCCTGCAACTTCTCGTCATGCTTAGTGATGGGTCTAACTGTGTAACAGAAATCCATCAGAAATGTGTCACACCTCAAAATATTACACTATTTACCATAGATCAGGATTCATTACATCATTTAATAAAATGTGATAGTTTATTTCTGACACAAATGTCTTTGATGTCGTCACATAGATGACAGAAGCAGCATCAGGGTGAGAGGAGGTCAGGCTGAGGGTTAGTAGTTCAACTACCAAAGACAGTCACAGATTTAATGACTCACAGAATCATCTAGTTGTTGTTTCAAAAGATCTTGCCTCATCAAGTTAGTCTTGGGGGACAGTCAGTTCTTCTAGCCATCCAGCAAGATATCGGTGACTTTTTGGAGAACACGGACAAGATTCGGTGTTTCTTGTGCCACTCTTGATTTTAATGTGTTCTAATGCTAAATTGTTCTGAGCACATGTACACTTACTACCCAGATAAATAGCTTCAGCTTTGACTGCCTAGGACTTTTGCCTTTTATTTACTAGTGAATAATGATTGAGATCTTGCTTGTGTATCTCTGGAAAGCCAGTTTGGGTGAGGAGGAGGGCGTGAGACCCCGTTAGTGGTGGTGACTGGCGCATAAGCACAGTGACTCATCTTGCTTTACTCTATATGCATTTTCTGTAGCCAAAGCTATATTCTTTACTACTTGTTATTGCACTGCCACAAACAGTTCTTGTTGTGCATTGGTGGTTTCACCATGACCAGTCTGTCATGTCAAGCACACGTATGTGCACACGCACACATTTCTGCATTTAATCTGGAAACACTATGTGACGATATGGTTGGATATGATCTCATGACTCATGTGTGAAAGTCACCGTAAGGCAGCTTCTGTTCAAGGCACCACAGAATTTGTTGGAGTGGTTGTTGGTAAAGTGTTCCAGACCCGTAGCAGAGAATATAGGGTACATGCATAAAGTATGTAAACACACACACACACGTTTGTGTTCCTATCTTAGTGAGGACCGTCCATTCATTTCTATGGGGAAAACCTTAATCCCATCTAAGACAACCTTAACCCATACCCAGCCCTAACCTTAACCATAAGTAACTAAAATAAATATAAGGCTTTTGGCATTTTTCGTTTTTTGATTGTATTCACAGATTTTTATAAAGTGAAGGTTGAAGTAGAAAAATTACCTCACTAATTACGTTTTTTTCCAGGATTTGCTATATTTGTGAGGTCCTTTGGTCCTCATCATAATACAAAATACATAACATGTATTTTGGTGACATAGGCTAATAACAACAATCATTAAAAACAATGTTCACCATCTTAGCGCCACCCTGTGGTCTACAATAGGTACTATTGGAAAGCGGATATCTCTCTTTTTGCCTAAAGTAGACATTTCTATTTGAAGATTATGGCTGTCACTCTGCATCTGAAGAAAAGACAGATTGTAAGTTAGAATGTATATCTTACACATGGTTGGCTTCGTTTTTCCAGAATTGAATGCTAAATCCTTGAGAGGAGGGCATCCTTTTGGGATAGTTCTATAAAACAGAAAAAACACTTTAAAGGGTAAACTAGTTTAAAAGAGAGTGCTTATCAAAATCTGTTTTGGCTGAACGTGCTCTCATTCTGCACTATGGACGGAAGTACACAGTGAATTGTGTGAAGGCAAACACGTTTCTTTTTAGATTCATTTAATCATTTATGGGTATTGTTACAGCTTCACTGCAGCTGCTGAAGGTGTTGGGCGTAATGGGAGGCATAGTGCCCCAGTGACTGGTGCTGAGGATGGACCATACCTTTCATCCTCTGAATCCTGGGATGGGATTCATTTGACCCTAATTACATAAAGGGTTGATGAAGATGGATGGATGGGTGCCAAATGTAATTCTGCCAGTGCACAGAGCTCAAATTGTCCTCAATTCAGCGTTTTTTGTCTTCCAGATTGAAAACCGTGTACATTTTCAATGTGTTTATTTTTATGCAGCGCCTTTCACAACAGAGTTGCCCCAATGCGCTTAATGGAAGCACACAGATTATCGCTACATACAGTAGCCCTCATGGCCTATACCGAGGCCGAACCGCGGCTCTGACTCGGGGCGGGACGCGGCTGCCTGACGTCTTCGTGTTTCTCCGTCGCCTTTCCTCCCTCGCTCGGTTAAAAATAATCGCCGAGTCGCCGGGCGCCGATGCATCTCATACTGCATGGCGCCAGGACAGGATATTACGTGTCCATGAATATGACTATTTGTCATTGGCTCCTCGGAGCTAGTGTCCCACACTTTTTATTCTCACTCTTTCATCTTTCCTCTCTGATCTTCCTCGGCACCCTCACATCTGGTTACTCTGCCCGATGGCAATGTAGCGCAATACTTCCCAGCAGGTAACCAAGCAATCAAAACATCGAGTAACAACTGAGACACGTGGCTTAGTCTCTGTTATCTCGTTGTCGGGAGCCGCGCCTTTGGGTAATTTATAACAGTGACGTGCTTTTTCTCCGATGACGATACTAGGAGTTCTCTCCAGCTCCACACCCTGACTCCACTACATTCTGGAGTGTTGGGCGTCTTTCTGAATCAAAGCCTGTACCTTTAGAACAAATCTGTAAGACAAAACGGAACACGTCCTGATTTGATTGCGTGATTGTCTACATGACAATTACACGTACAGGTTTTAGGCATTTAATGGGTGTAGTTAAAATACAGTAATATATAGGCAGTTAGCTGGGGAATAATGATTTCTGAGGAAGTATTCAATGTTTCATTTGGAAAATATGAGATGCAAGATTTACGTTTGATTTCAGACAGCAGGAATTTTAGCTTAGGTATTTTTTTCCTGGGGCTTCTGTTGAGTCATGTACCTCATTGTCCGATCTTTGTATAGATGGGGTTCTGAACATACAGGTTCTCCTGGTGATGGGTCAGAGATCCCGTCTATGTAAAAGTCAAATACAACCAACAAAGACAGTGGCGGCAAGATCCTCAAATGACTACATGACATACCCATCATCAGCATAACTGATATGTTTGCAGGCAAAGAAACATTTGTCAAATCACTATTTTTACATCTGGTTGAAATAATATCATTATCTAATAGCATGTAGTAGCTAGAAGTACTAGCAGGCAGTAATCAAACAGGAAAACTGTATTGTAATTGCACAGATTATGTAACTGTTTTATAAACTAAATGGCCACAGATTTTTTGTTAGCTTGATTTTTTTTTTTGTCAAATCAGTGTCATTTTCCAGCAAAGAGAACCAAAGACGAAACTGCTGGTTTTGTTGGTTCCCGGTTCGTTTGAGTACACGAAACAAGATAAGATGGGAAGCGGCTTTTCCTGCATTGCACGGTGTTTCTGGTATAGAACAGAAGGCGTCCCGTAATGCCCTTTAGTGGTCGTCCCTCCGTCCTGACACTGCTAAAATTACTCCTACCCAGATTATGCGCAAATGAATGCTGCGTTTACATCCAGATCTCTCACAAGATGGGGGGCATTCTTATACAAACAAATGCAAGGTGTGCAGTTCCTTATTGCACATACGGCTGATAAAAAAAAAAAAAAAAAAACGAAAAGTACATGAACGTGACATCCTCGTGATGCTATGTGACGTCACGCCCCTCTCCCTGCATAGTACGTCTTTTTATTTACATACAGTACTTGGCTAACTTTCATTTTAAATTAAGAAAAGCCCATGTTGCACATGGCTGCAGTCATAGACTACAGAAAGTGTTAACTTTCGTATGTGTACAAACTAAAACTGGCAGTGCAACTTTATTTTCAAAAACTCAGACTGTGAGAGTCTGACGGTAAGAACTGCTTCCCGATCCCTGAACTAGACACAAATCCCAAGTGCACCGCAATCGTACCCCATTTCCATACAAGCCCTTACATTTTTTTGCGGCACCAGTCACTATAAGTTACATTTTAATATCTATTTGCTCTCTCGCAGAAGGAGTTACGGGAGCGGGATATCAAATATAAACAGGCTATTCTAATAGATCCAAATCGATATTCGACTTGTGACGTTGCTGCTTCAGAGCCCCGGTCGGTATTTGTACAGTAGGACACGAGCTTCCTTTACCGTGTTCACCCCCCGACCTACAGTACCAAGCGCAGCACCTTTTATTTTTTTGCTAAGACGGAACCAACTCCGCACTTCCGAGGGGGGGGTCCACATCTCGAGCGGCGCCGTGACACGTGCGACGCACACCAACATGTACATTGTTTTTTAAATGTGATGCATAAAATATAAGCACGACGATGGGACGCGGCGTGATTTCCGCTGAGGACACTTCTCCGTAAGATTAGTATCCGGTTTCGCGATGGTCTCTTCCCGACCGAACGCTCCCCCCCCCGCCCTCCCTGCGCGTGAAGTGTATGACGTCACCGCGGTTGTTTGGGTGAAGGAGGTAAACGGGGCGACCGAGTAAATCTTCGACGGATCCCGACGCGGGCGCCGTTTTATGGTCAAGCTTGACGTTCCGGCGTCCTGAACGATGTCCACGCCGGCCAGAAGACGCCTCATGAGGGACTTCAAACGGTAGCGCTCGCCACTCTTTCCCGACTATTGTGTTTTTCGTTCCTCAACCCCGGCGCTGTGTTATTAGGCCCGAAGCTACTAGCCCGAGTAGCTAACAGATTAGCAATGTTAAAGTTCCGCCGCTTTGGGACGTGATGAATAAACCGCTCTGTGTATATTTACTTAATAAACTAACAAGTTATCTAACACCTTTTGGGCGGCAGTGTAAATATAAAACACTGTCGCCCTTATTAACCGCCTTAGCTAGTATATTTAGCGCCTTAAAATGCTGCCTTGTTTTGGACGTGGCGGGGGGGGCTCGTGCCGGTCCTAATTAAAGCGGGCGGCCATGCGGCGTTATCTGTGGATGGGGGCTAATTAATGTGCGCCGGGTCCGAGTCTGAGGACCGCGACGTGACGGCTTTGTGCGGGCAGAGCTGCGCGGGTCCCCGGCGCTGTTTCTCGGTGGGTGAGCACGTCGCGTGCCAGACGGCATGCATGGCATATAACTCCGTGCGATGCAAGCCGCAAACTTACCACGGCAGCTCCCTCACTGATGCAAGTGTGAATGTATTATAAAGTATCCTGCAAAGTCATACTTAAAATAACCACCTGGTGTGCTTGGTGGTCGAAGTACACAGTACGCAGTAGCAAAGTAATGTATCGCCGGTAATAATCCGTGAACTGCTTAATGCTTCGGGAATAGTTTTATTTACATGTCGCGTGCGTTTATATAACGTCGGGCAATATTTCCGTGTATATGTCACCTATTTCCAGTAATTGCGGTGCAGCGCCACATGGAGATCTAAATGCGGCTCATCTTTGTACTTGTCGATAGCATGTTTTTGCATGTGAAGGGGATGCATATTTTAGTTTGTGGTGCTGGAATGGGCTTATGTATTTACGGAAACTTTTATTGTCAATTAAAGATCCATGTGTTTACAGGAGCAGTGCCTCCTGCCCGTAAAGTATTTTATCTGCTCTGCGACATATGCCCTCCTGTGCCAGCAGAAGCCCTCCTTATGACGTTCTTGTAATATTTCCATTTATCTGTTCCCTAATCTTTTTTAAATAATGTGTTTTTTAGTATTTAGCTCGCTGTCAAGTAGTCTGAGGTAGCATAATTAATCTTAACATCAGATTGCCTTTATTGTCGTTGCATCAGTGTACGAAAGTTACTAAACCCTGGGAATCTAACAGAACACAAGGAGTGTGTTTTTTGAGCACTATTTTGTAAGCAAGGTCAATATCACCTTCCTTGTCTTGTATTCTGGATAAGCAGGGCCTGAATGACATTCTTGGTGGCTGTTGTATTTGTTAGGAGTTCTGCTTTTTTGGAGGTGGGGGGGCTTGAGATGTATTGGAGAATCCAGCCTGGGACAGATGGATAGGGGCTCTGTTCGGTTGGCTGTAGTGGTGAAGTTTGGGCTGAGCCAGTCTATAGTGTCTTGCCAGTTCCCTTCCCGTTATAAGATGTGCAGCCTCTTCTTGTTCCCCCTCCATCAGTACTGTGCTGCTGTTCCTGTCCTGTGTCCCCAGCCATTTACAATTGATCATGTATTGGTGAACTTCAATATAATTAGACAGAGGAAGAACTGAGGTTGCTAAGAATAAGTGTCAGTTTCAAATGAACAGCCTTCTTTGAGATATATACAAAATGTTCCTGGTCTAACCCCAGGGAACCCTGCAGTCATCATGTGACTGATCATATAGATTTGTGGGAGAGAAAAAAACAAGTGTCATATATTAATGACGTAGATCAGAATGTATTATCGGTAACATTTTAAAGTATTCTACTGGGCTTTTCATGACGTCTGAAGGTCGCCATGTCATTTATGTATAGGAAATGTGATACCAATAATAGCTTAATAAACCCTAGTTAAGGACTGAGGTTGGGAAAGGTTAAGAATGGATTTGCTACGTCTGTTCGCAGGCTGCAAGAAGACCCTCCCACTGGAGTGAGTGGTGCTCCATCAGAAAATAACATCATGCTGTGGAACGCTGTTATTTTTGGGTGAGTGTTTAATCCGCCTTCGCCACTGCTCTGTTAGCATGATGGAGACGTACCATGAACAAGACTGGGCATTCAGAAGGCCAGTTCTGCCATTAATTTAGACAGTGGAATGCACCGCCATCTCTAACAATTACGGTAATGTTACTGTCAAGTTGAAATTGCCAAAATGCATGTGAGCCCTGCGGCTTTGATGGGAAGTGTGGTATGTGATTGGTGAGCAAGGGGAATCATCTTGGCACGGCTCTAAAATGTGGTAAATGGAAACCGAGCCTTAACTGAGCAACCCTGTCTGATGAGTAAAAGGGTGTCTCTCGGGCTCTGTAAATATTGCAGGAGTGTCTCAGTGAGAATTTTGATGACTGCGGCTTCTGCTGAGAACGACTCGCAGGTTTGGTATTGGGAAGGCAAATCCGAGTGCGAGTCATTGTGGGCTCCGCAACAGGAGTGTTGTAGTCTCGTAGCACACTTCTGGGGTCCCGAGTCAGTGTATACATTACCCTCATGCTGGAAGGGATACATGTTCAGACTCGGGTAGTTTTACAAGCTGTGTGGATGTTGACCTAATGAAGTGGCATCTTACTTATTCAGCATTACTGAATATTGTACAAATTTGATAGTATTGTATCAATATGTAGTATAATATGGAAGTGAAAGTCTGTATAACTACAAACATCTTACAGCTAACAGTGTACCCCTCTGTTTGTCTTGCAGGCCTGTGGGGACCCCTTTTGAAGATGGTTAGTGTGTTAACCCGGCCGAATGAATGGCATTATTTGATAGTGATAACCCTAAGGAAACTGTCACATGGATTCAGTCAATCCTTCACTTCTAATCTCTCTCATTGGAATTGATGCCGCAGTGCAAGAAGCTGTAAAGACATTGGGTTGTGCTTCATTAATTAACAATCAGGCCTCCCTACTGTACGGAACGTACATCCATGAAATCGCTGTTCGTAGTGATGTCATAAATTCCGTTATGCTGCCGGATTTCATATCTGTGCAGGTTTCTCACGTTAATAGTGGAGGGGACGGGTTTTGGTCTCATTCAAGGACTGTTTGTCTTTATATGGAGCCGCTTGCTATTATTATTTTTTTAACCATCCTTTAATTGTGTTTCTCTCTTCAGGAACATTTAAGCTTGTGATAGAGTTTTCAGAAGAGTATCCAAATAAGCCTCCCACAGTTCGATTCATCTCTAAAATGTTCCATCCAAATGGTGAGTAATTCTCATTACTGTGAGGGTTTTTTTTTTCATTTTTTCACATTCCCTTTAAAGATTTTTTTTTTTTTTGTTTTTGCAAAAAATAATTACCTGGCTGATTTGAGGCTGTATATCTCTAGTAGTCCACAGTTCCAGTATTACATGGAACACTTTATTTTTTTAAATAATCATTCAAAACGCCTCATGTTTTATCTAACATTAGTCTAAATAGTCACCAGCTTTTTAGTTTACTGTTTCAAGTCCTCTCCTAGTAAAATAAACAAATATCGGGAACAATACACATTTCTTCCAGTATTTTGAGTTTTTAGAATATTTAAGCATTCCACAAATATTTAACCATTTGTGGAAGAACCATGTAATTATAAAAGGAAGTTTTTGTATATTTTTCAGGAAGACATTTACAATTATTGGTTAAATGAATTAGTCTGTCTGTCCACTATTGATCATACTATGTTCAAGTGAACAAATCCTTTGATCTGTAGTTTATGCAGATGGGAGTATATGTCTAGACATCCTCCAGAATCGATGGAGCCCCACGTATGATGTATCATCTATCCTGACGTCCATCCAGGTCAGTCGCTCTTCTGTCTCTGTACCGGGTCTCTGTCTCTGTGTAAGTGAATCCATCTCCTCTCATGGGCATCCCTGTCAGCCCTGTTGATGTCGTCTGCATAGAAGCATGCTGTGTAGATAGCAGTGTGAATCCGGATTGGATGTTGGTCAGTCAGAAGCAGAATTCACTTCACTGGCCAGTTTGACTTGGTTATTACTAAAATAAACTAGATTTATGTGCAGTCGGCAGCGCAGATCATTACAGATTTCAGTCAGTAAATAGGTATTTATGAAATGTGCAGTGTGTATGAGCCAAACTGATGCTGCCCACCTAGAAGCATGTGCTGAAACCCGATTGGATATTTTTAAAATCTTAACATTTCATTGCTTGGCCCCCTCTGTGTTTGTGGATGGGGAATTTCTTTGGGTGCTTTTTGAATACTCTATGCTGTTGTTGTTTATGCGGACACTGTCACTAACCCTGCTAAGAAGAGCAAGGTGCAGATTCCATTCCTTGTCTGTGTGTGGGCGGCGTGTGCCTCAGCGGGTTAAGCCCCTGTGCCAGTTTGAGCCCTGGCCTCTGCAGAGTATTCACATATCCTTTGGGCTCTTGAGCAAGGCCCTTAACTACCTAGAAATGATCCAGCAGTGCCAGATAAATGGCCTTCCCCTGCGCAGTGACCCCAAGCTTCACTCACCTGGATATAAATGTGTGTGTGTGTGTGTGTGTGTGTGTGTGTCCCAAAGCAGAGCATGCTGGGATATGTGAAAAGAAGCATTCCAATGCACCTGTACTCGTACTTGTGCAAATGGCTAATAAAGTGTCATTTTATCGTTTCCTTTCACGCTCGCAATATTGATGGTTCTCATCCTAATAGGAGTATGTTACAAAAACAAGCATACTAGGACCAGCCCATGAGAACCACTTTGTGTGGGGAAATTTTTGTGTCACCATGCATTCTCTCTCTCTGTCTGTCCCAGTCCCTTTTGGATGAACCGAACCCCAACAGCCCGGCCAACAGCCAGGCTGCCCAGCTGTATCAGGAAAACAAGAGGGAGTATGAGAAGCGAGTGTCGGCTGTCGTGGAGCAGAGCTGGAGTGACCCCTAACGTCGGAATAAAAGCAAAAACAAAGAACCCTGTGCTTCTCATCACTGTTATCGAATCCAGTCTTTTATTTACCTCATCAAGAAAGGAAATCAATAACTGAAGAACTATTAAGTGCCACAAGTTTAAAAAAAAACATGTAGGGACTTTTTCTTGCTTGCCAACTTGTTTGAAGAAACCAACCTCTTGAGGTTCGTGATTTTTTTTTTATTGCATGATGTGAAATAAGTTATTGCTAACAGAATTTGTAATATATCTTTTTTTTTTTTGTTGGTGGAGTTATGCTGTTAATGTTCAGTTTCTAAGGAGCCTTTTTATTTTTTCCTGGTTTTAACAATTTCAGTTTGATGTCCTTGTCCGATTTCTAAAATGGCAGACATATGCTTATTACCGAAAGAATGGCTATTTGCAGTTTCTAATTCCAACAATATCAGTGCTGTATAACTTGTGTAAAGATGACATCATCTGCCACTGGTGGTGATAAGCCCCTGCAGCATTGGAGTTATCTGGCAGCTTTCCACTGCAGAGGGAGCTTGTGATTGGCCAGGGTATGCTGGCTGGCTGGCTCTGTCAATGCCCCCTGCAGGTCTGTCATGCACACACAGGTTTATGGGGGGGGTGGGGTAGGGGGTGTTCTGATTGGTGGACTGTTTGGTGGGTGGGGCATGTGTATGTCATGTGATGCAGGGAATATGGAAAAGTATGAACGGGAGCAAATAGCTTATGATCCATTCAACACAATATAGTCTGGTTACTATACAATTACTCTTCGTTTTCATTTCCTTATACATATTTATATATAAC
>JAODKK010000003.1:376233-386547 GCA_026774405.1 Petrocephalus microphthalmus | reverse complement strand
CTGGCATTGTTTGATGCTGGAGATTGCATGGCTGTGTGCTTAATTATACACCTGTATGTCAGCGATGGGTGTGGCTTATGTGACCAATTCCTCTAATTGCTAAGAGTATGCACATTCTTTTGCCACATAGTCCTGTGACAAGTTGCCATAGGCCTTGTCAGATGTCCAGTCCCTATGGTTCAAGACTAATCTGCGAATCTCTTATAGACCTATAAACTTTTGGACTGCTGTGATTTTTTGATTGGCTTCTGTGGTTAGTCTTTATCAGGAGCCTTACTGTTAATAACAGCTCTGGACGCTTCAGACCTGTGCAACACCATTGACACAAAGTGTAGCAAATCAATATTATTAGTACTAGCTTAAGCAGTTACTCATAATCTATTCCTTGTAAACTTTAAGAGTCATTGTCGTCATAAAGCCAGCTCATGTGGCAATTACTAATGAGATTATGCAGCAAGATCTGTTCAATAATAGTTCTTCTGTTGGTCATTTTCTAGTTTGTAAATGTTTATGTGATTCGGTAAAACTGGCCATAGAACAAAAATGGCTCTACTGTGACTACTTCTGCTAAAACGGTGCTGCAGTTTTACATATTTGTCACAGTGGCTCGATTAGGAGACCTTTGTTTGTCAACATATGCAAATAGGCACTACGGCACAATAATGCTGTAACTGCATATAACATTATATAGGTCTCTCAAGGTTCCAAGATCCTGAGTGGATTTTCCGATCCAGTAGCCTTCTCCAGCTGGAATGGATTTAGATGAAATGAAGATTAAATGATTTACATCCCAGGCTTATGCACTAATTGGCTCACTGGCTGAGGCACTCTGGACACAAAGAGTAACATAACCAAAGACCATTTGAGAAAAGCTAGAAAATAATTCAAATGCTACGCAAGACTGTGTAGGATTAAAAATGCATTCAGACAGAAATACATTTGTCTTTGTCGATGTAAAGGAGAAAAAAATGCTTTGCCGTTCATATTATTATTTATTCTTCGGTCTGTGCTATTTGTGTAATTTTCAACCACATTAAATATTCACCAGACTATATAAAATTCATTTGAATGGGTTTAGAACTTTTTTTGGGACAATAGTTTTGATGGTGGGACTGGAGTTAGTCCAATACAGGGTGCACACACACACACACACACACATACAACAGGCAATTCAGAAAAAAATTACCCAGTCTGTGAGGAACCCAAAGTACTTAAAGGAAATCTGTACAGCCATGGGAAAACATGGAAGATCCACACTCATTGAAATTCGATATTTGATGCCCCAACCCCTATGAGGCAACTACTAGAGTGACAGCCAGTAACGACAACTATAACTCAAGATGGTTCACAGTAAAGGCCACTATCTATATGCCTGTAAATAGTCCCTCTATCTGTCATGCTCTTTACTGTGTCCTATGTGACGTTTCAATGACAGTCTGGCTCCAATTATTACAAGGGCCAGTCAACCAATTGAGTGACACTGGCAGCTGCCTAGGGCGCCATCTTCTGATGGGAGGCCAACATAGCAAGCCGATTTTATTTTATCTCACCACATGGGTCTCAGTACGGGTCTTTACTAACCAAGCAATAGAATTATGAATGACATTCATGACACTGTCCACAGGTCATGGACAACACAGAGATACACGCGGTACCCAACACCCTGATGATAGTCGGCCTAATGTCCCTGGGCGTAAACTTCTTTGCGGGCCGGATGTGCCAGGATGCGCTGGATGCCAGCCGCTTCCCGCGCTGGAAGGGCCTCCTGCAGCCCTACCTGGCCGTGGCCATGTTCCTGGCCCTCCTTATGCTGGTGGCCATCGTCATGAGCTACGCAATGAAGGGCAACCTGGAGGCCTCGCTCAAGGTCGGTCTCAAGAATGGCATCCGCTTCTACAAGGACACAGACACGCCAGGCCGATGCTACCAGAAGCAGACCATCGACCAGCTGCAGATGGAGTTCCAGTGCTGCGGCAACACCGACTTCCGAGACTGGTTCGAGGTCCAGTGGGTCAGCAACCGGTACCTGGACTTCAGCTCTAAGGAGGTTAAAGAGTGAGTGATGCACTGGGGATGCTCCTGGTCCCAGTTAATTTGAGTAAATTCAGTCTGATTTCATTACCAACTAGCCAGTGGGCGTGCCTAATCATCCAGGAAAATACATCATACAAACTAAAATGCACTTGGTTGCACAGTGAATGGTCTAAATCCAAGGGAATTTGCCTAATGTAATAGTCAACTGTGCAATCTCATTATCCCTAGTTTTGACTCAAATTTGGCAAAGGGTGCCTTGGGTACCTCATCCCAATATTCACTGAGTTTCATTGGCTGTGAGACACCACAGTTATATCACCTCCACCCCATGCTCCCAGTCTACTACCAGTAGACAAAAATTACCTGTTATTCATTCCCATTGGGAAATTCTTTATGCTGACCCCATCATGCCCTCTGTGAGAGAGACAGAGACAGGTGAGGGCAAGATAGGAGGGGTCACAATGCAGGGTGAGCCAGCACCCCTGGATAAATTGGGTGCTATGGGCCAGGATCCGGAGCCGAATAGCCTGGGGGATTTGAACCAACAACCTTCCGATCACAGGCACAGACACCTAAGACATTCAGACTAATCCAGACAGTGCCCCCACTTTCTTAAATGTAGTGTTCAGCTGCGCTGCCACTGCCAAGTATTAATACTTTCCTCCAGGCCGTGCCAGTCCGCTCCGACCAAGTACTTAGCAGTAAGTTTTACTTCACGTATAAATCTGGTGAAAGAAAAAAAAAGGCGTGATCTCAAACAGCTGAGGTTCTGTGGTTTTTGCGCAGATTCGTGGGAAAACAGATTCACTGTCACATAGCCCTGTGTTTGTGGAGCTTCTGGGTTTCTGTGCCTTTGATAGATTCAGAAACAGGAAGATAGGTGTCTGTTACAGCCACAAAATCACGTTCCTATCGGAAGAACTGTTTCATATACTGTTTCTCACATTCACAGGTACAGTCTGCACCATGTAGGCAATTTTTTCATCGAACTTCAGTGGGTGTGAATCAGTATAACTTTCTGTTTGGGAGGGTGGGAGTGGGGGGCACAATTTCCAATTTTTGAAGGCCATGGGGGTGTGATGGATTTCACTCAACCTCAGTTGTTAATTGCTTTAATGGAGTAATTATTTGGATAGTTAATCAGCTCACCTATAGTTTCGGTTCTAATTCAGGTGCTAATTAAACAGTGTAGTGAAGCCAGCAGGAGTCTGTCAGAGTTGTACACCCCCCGCTGAAGGGAATATTTTCAACAAACACAGAATATATGTCAGAGAGCGTTCCGCGACCTTCTGGAGTAAAGGCCGGCCTTCTGAAATGTGTGCAGCGTCCCAGCTGAGCAGAATAAAAATCAGTGGATGTCGAGATACGTGCCGTGATTTGGAAGCCTGCAGAAAGGAACAATGCGAATGGAGAGCAGGGTGGAGGAAGCCCGGGAAGAAAAGACAGCTAGAGTAGGAGCTGATGAAGATATTCAGTGATGGAGACTTCTGAACACCTATGTAAGTCGCTCTGACTAGGGGCGTCTGCCAAATATGGTAAATGTGAATGTAGTAGTGTAATGACATTACTGTCAGCCAGCACGTAACCAGAAATGAATTCCAGCGGTGGGGGTGGGGGGGAGTTCCCCTCTGTTGAATTTTGGGGTGGGGGTTGACTTTCATTGACTCTGGATCTATTTCTTGCCCCCCACGCCCTACCACCAAAGTCGCATCAGGAGCAACGTGGACGGCCGCTACTTGGTGGACAGCGTCCCCTTCAGCTGCTGTAACCCCAGCTCCCCGCGCCCCTGCATCCAGCACCTGCTCACCAACGACTCGGCCCACTACAACTACGAGTACGAGACTGAGGAGATGAACATCCACGTGCGAGGCTGCCGCGAGGCGCTGGTCAGCTACTACATGGGCCTGATGAACAGCATCGGTGCCGGCGTGCTCTCTATCTTCCTCATCCAGGTAAGGCTCTTGTTTCCACTGCGACGTTCCGGGAGGGGATTTGAACCAACAACATACAGTGATGCTGCTAATGGTCTAATTAGAGCTGGACCATCTTTGAACAGTTTAGCCCAACAAGCCCAGGATGGACGTATTAATGTATAATTTAGGCATCTTTTGACCGAAATGTGCTGTTAATTCAACGGCCAGTCCCTTCCTCGGCACATGTCTCTTTCACCCATCCTTCCCTCGTCCATCTTGCCTCTCTCGTCCCACCCAGATGTCCGTGCTGGTGAGCCTGCGCTACCTCCAAACGGCCATGGAGGCTGTGGCGGGTCAGGAGAACATGGAGATGGAGACAGAGGGCTACCTGCTGGAGAAGAGCGTGAAGGTGACAGTGAAAGAGTTCACGGACAAAGTGCTGACGTTCCTGCAGCTCAATCAGGTGGAGGTGGCTGAAGGCCAGGCGGTGGAGGCTCCACCAGCGACACCCGCCAGCTAAGGGGGGGCAGCGCCATGCTTCAGCCTCGCCTCAGCTGCCAGCTAAGGGTGAGCGAAGCTGTGCTTCAGCCTCGCCTCACCTGCCAGCTAAGGGTAATGAAGCAGTGCTTCACCTTCACTTCATCTGCCAGCAAAGGGGGGGAGAAGCAATGTTTCATTTTGACTTCACCTTTACCAATGATCATTGTGTTCTTTTGTGTTAATTTTTTGGTTGTCACTCAGTGGCCCTACCCCTGGCCAATGTGCTCCGTATTTCACACTCATATGGCCACTCCCACACACTCCTAGAACCTCCCAGGCCAGAGATACAAGTTAACCCCTATCCCGTGTTTGGGGTCAATTTGACCCCAGAGCGTCAGTAAACGGTAGGCAAATTTCACATGGGGAAATTATCACGGGAAAAGGGTTAAAACAAATTTGCTTCCCCTGACTGAAAGAAAGTCATCAAAATTGCTGCCCGTGGCCCGCCAAAAACACTGAGAAAGCTAAATTGTTTTCTCTCAGGTTTAATCGGGGGCCCGTTCGCGTGTCATGTGATGACTCCGTCAGTGTCCTGGCCATCCCTCGTAACGGTCGCAAGCTGACCACTGGCCAGTAGGTGGCGTAGCATCTGGGGATCCAGGTTTAAAAAAATGTCCGGAGACGTCTGTCACCGGCACATTCACCTCCCACGAAATGCCACGCTGCCCCCCCAGGCCATGCCACTCCGAGGGAAGGTGTCAGAGAAACGGGTACAAGGGGAGCCGGCATGCGAAATCGGCCACGGGTTATAAATGAAGCTAGGCCACACTGCACCGAGAAGTAATCATGGCAGGCAAGCAGGAGGAAAATGATTCAGCATTACAGGAAGGCATTTTCCTCAGAATAAGATAACTCATTCATGCCTCCATCCATTTGCAAGCCACTCAGAATACGATCATTCGCCCTAAAATAAAATACTCCTTTCTTCACTCTGCTTAGCATCCATTTTCCCCCCATAACCCTGTCAAGAACAATCAGTTAGAAGTCGGACGGATGGATTTATTGTTTACTAATAAATATATGCACCTTTAAAAGGCATCTATGAATGTCTTCCGCAGTCTCGATTTTGCACGACAGTCCTGAAACACTAGCAGACTGCAGACGACTCACTGTACATATATTAATGGCAGACCAATACAGGAGTGATGTAAGCCGCAGTAACGCATTTGGCGACTAGCATGACGCTGCTGCTTTTTAAAAGAGACAGAAAAACAAGTGGAACGGCTATCACGGACGGGCATATTAAAGTTGCACCTTTTTATTAGACACTTTGCCTGTTTTGTCCTTCATTTATCCTTCCGTTTTTTTTTTTTAGCATGTGAATGCTTTGAGGGGGGAAAAAATTGTCTGCGGTTTATCCCCATTTGCATCACGGATAGGCACCGGTGAACCTGAAGGTTGTCGAGTTCAGCCCTGGTCGGTGACTGGCTGCCGGACATGCTTGGGCAAGGTTCTTAACCTGAAGGGGCGAAACCGCAAGTCGCTTGAATAAAACAAATCGTGGCCGGCTAACAAGGTGAATAATAATGGAAATCGAAAAGCGTTCGTTTATATTCCTCGCCCTCCGTCAGCATTCCACGCCTGTCGTCTCCCTCGCCCTTTTGTTCCGTGCTGTGTGGGCCCCCCCCACCCCCTCCTTCCCTCCCTCTCTATCTATCCCCTGTGTCAATGACAGGTACAGGATTATGGAGATTGATGACTGATGTCAGTAATGCACTAAAAGCCCCTGGACTATGTCCTCTGCCATGACACCTTTCAAAACCTCTGCTAATCCCGATAGCTAATACCTAAACTGCTGTCCCAGCAAACACGGCAGTATTTCAAAGCAAATGTGGGTTCTGGGTGGGGGGGGGGCGCAGTTGTGCATGCAGGGGCCACGCATTTTATCGTTAAATGCATGGAAGGAGATAAGCAATGAAAAATGAGATAAGGGGCAAGGCGATAACATGCGACCGGTTTCCCAGCATGGGGCTAAACCTACACAGTAGCCATGGTAACCTATACAGTCCGCCGAGTTTTTCACGGAGCGCCACGATTTTAGCAGGCTCCAGGCGCGCGCCTGCCAGCCCGAGCGCCGTCCGTGTTTCGATTAACGTTCCGCGGGGCGCAGGCGGGCGCCCGCGTCTCTCCCCTTCGTCCCACATTCTTTTGCGCGCACTCCCAGCCCACGGAGGGTGATTAATCTCCATCGTTATTATCTCCTGCAAAGCGCCATCATCTAGGTTAAGGAGGGATAACTCCAGGCACGAATAGGCACCTAAAGACTGCAACTCATAATGCCACCTGTCTCGATTCTCTGGCTGTAGCTATTATCTGAGTAGAGGGGACGAAAAATTTAATGAGGTTTTCCACACGCCGATCACTTCTCGATTCTTCAGCTAGCTTCACAGCCCCTAGGTCCAACACCCTACCTGCCTATTACTGATGTACATCGAAACACACAGCTACACAAGTAAAAGGTCCAACAGTAGCTGTGACACCTAGAAACTGTACCCTCTTAACATGGCCTAACATCCTATAGCTCTTGACACATCCAGATTGGGTGTCAGAATGTATCTTTTCTTCTCGACTTTATCATCTATACCGCACTGTGTGTGAGAGAGTTACCTCACAGCCGCCTGCCCCCCCGGACGCGCAGAACTGAAGATAGGGGGCGTCCTGGCTTAGATACCAGTGCTACGCAGGACAAGCGCAGACGCACTCCCTAGGGTTCATTTTGTGAGACTAATTCACCTAACCGCATGTTTTTGGGCTGTCGATGGCCACCTCCACAGATGACAGGAATCCAGATGCACGGGGCTGAGGGTGGGGAGCCAAACCGGGGCCCCGAGAAGGCCAAGCTCATCACAGAGCCAACCATGCCCCGCCGCCCGTAAAGAAAATCCGATATAACGAGAAGATCACTTCTCACCTGACACACTGAGAAAAGGCAGCGCTCACTCGCCCGAATGAGACGTCTGCGGTAGTGGTTTGACCCATTAGCGAGGCCACTCGAGGGTGCGATGGCAGGGGCCATCTTCACTTTTCAGCAGGAGACATGCATTCCTTGACAACTCCACCAGCGTTAACGATAATCGCAGGTGGCAGTGAGTCACGGCGGACCCTGCGATTAAGCCAGTCAAGTTATTACAGTCAGGCTGTTCTGTCTGGCCCTCTTACGGACGTGTTGGACTCTCCGGGTCCCAGGCACAGATGTCCCTCTTTTCCCACGGGCCCCCAAATATCCACCGGGGCCCCCGTATGGCACGCAGATGAGAAAAAAAATACAGGAGAATTAGAAACCAATCATTTGGGAAAAAAAAATAAACACATCCAGTCAATATTTTGCTGCAGCATCTCCCATTTTGTTGGGAAATAGTTTCAAGACCTTAGTAATACAATCAATAAAAGTTTCAAAATATTTATTTTGTTTTGCTAGCATCTGCTACCTAAGTTAATCCTGGGGAGAATTCCGTGCCATTACTCCCTACCTCCACTAGGTGCCAGTATGGAGCTGCACCAACCGACAGCCAATTGTTATTTGTCTTCGCTGCAAGCGGATCGTTCTCACACACCAAGGGCAATTTGGATCGAAGGAAAAACGGGAGCGGCGGGCGCAAGCAGTCTCATGCGACCCGGTCTTGCTCGTAACAAAGAGAGGTTCTGTGTTATGATATCGTCCGCTTGCAGTAACGCACGTCGCGGAGGAGGGTGGGGCACGTCGTCCGAGGCCAGAATTCTGAGCCCAAAGCGAGGGTGATGAGCAGCGGTTTGGGTCGCCGTGATCACGTGATCCATTTTGGAACCGAGCCAAGCTCCCAGAGTCAGGTCGCGCTTAAAAAGCACAAGGTCAGGAAATCAGTGTCTGCACCGAGCATAAAGAGCCGCTGCAGATACGGAGCTGCAACCCAGCAGCCCACATTGTTGATTTAGAAGAAAAGCAATAAATCTGAATTATGGTATGAATTATACCGCATTGCTATTTTTGCTCCATTACAATGAACGATTCGAAAACGAGGGGCAAGTCACGTGACCGTCATTGTACCATTAATCCTTCGGTGGATCATTTGCTTATGAAATTGAAATACATTGAGCATGACAGATGAAAATGGATGGTACCATAAATCAGCCATTCTGTCAATTATAATCCACACACTTGGAAATTGGCCGATATCTGACTCAACCCAAAGGGATGAGTGTGTGGACCGTCTCATGGAACACACACATGCATGCACACACACACAAGCAAACATATATCTCAGCCTCATGCTGATTGGCTCTAGCATTTCTCTCATTAATAATTGAACGAGCCACGTAGCACAACGCCACCCATGTCGGTAAGCGTGTCAAGGTTAGTTATACAGCAGACTCTAGTTTTCACTCCCCTTCCTCTATATTTAATCCAGGGCTCTTCCGGGACATAGTCTCCATTATTGAGTAGCTGAGCATAACTGCTGTAAACAAATATCCAATTATTGGTGTGTCTGAGTGCCTGCCATGCAGGTGGGAATGGCATTGGTGGCTGTAAAGCACCTCCCCGGACCACCCGGCCATTCACCATCCATAATCTGGGGTCAAATGGCAGTTAAAAAGGTAGATTACTGACAGAAATGTAGATTGGGTTTGTGTGGGACAAATTAAAGCCTTAACTCAAGTGTACTGCTAATGTTTTTAGCTCGATTGTTTTTTCTTCTTTTACACGTAATTCTATAGGCAAGGGTTTGTGGTCCAGACAGCCACTGGAAGCTTGCTACCTGTCCTGTCTCCTCGCGCTAATTCCCCCCACCCCTCTATGCCCCCCCGCCCAACCCCACCTAGCATGCAATCCACTCCTTTGATGAGAATTTCACTAGGGCACAGGCTATAATGTGCACGTCGCAGGATCGTCGATTTCATAAGGCAGTCCGAGGCACCCGTCCTTAAAAAATCCGCCTCCGCCCCACTGCCTCTCCAGAGCCACATCGCGGCGACGAACATCACCGTTCCTCCACCCAATGGGTGAGGGGGCTAGAAAAAAAGATTGATATAATTAGCTAACACCATAAATGATTCAGCGAGGCCTAATTTGATTGAATAGTCGTTAGCCGCATGGATAAATTAGTAGTTAAGAATTAAAAAGGGGAGCGGAGGGTGAAGACTGTGTTCAGGAGCAGCGATGGAGTCTGTCATTCATTATCTTAGGAGAGGGAGGATGGTAAAAGATGTTCTGTTCAATATAGGGTTTGGGTACAAGCATAGTGGCAAGATGGGTGATTTCTCTATGTTCTAAGGCCTGTAAAATCCAGTAACATTAAGTTTATACTTAAATATCATTTATTCTGGCATATGCTTTAGTCTAAAGTGATGTACAAGTGGAACAGAAAGTGCATGATAAGCATATAGCTGTCAAAAAGCCAACTAGGATACAGACGAGATAATTTAGGGCTACGGAAAATAAGGTTCTGGGTTCTCCGAGACCTGGAAGTCCCACGAAAAACACTGTCGTTAGAGTTCGTCCAAAATGCATCATTTGGCACGTCGATTTCAAGACAAAAGCTGAGGAAATATAGTGTCGCATAAGCCAATCCCTCGCGCGCTCTGGTTTTGGCGGGAGCAGGCCCGTCGCGAGGGGGGCAAACCGATATGGCGGGGCAAAATTATATCTCGAATTTAACAAGAAAGTATCGAGAGAGATATTTTTAGACATATTTTACTTCTGTTATATTTTCATGCGTCTTTAGTTAACCGCGTGACGTCACGTAAAAGAGAACTGTAATTAGCCGACAGGTAACGCCAAGGGCGTAACTTTGGTTTGAACATTGGGGGGGTTGAGGTCCTCACCCATTTAGGGGGAGACATGATTATTGGG
>JAODKK010000003.1:301650-314179 GCA_026774405.1 Petrocephalus microphthalmus | reverse complement strand
TGTAAACAGAAAAAAACTCCCAGAATGCACTTTTCTGTATGTCCACATGGCTCTGTGGCCAAGCGTGTAATCTTCTCACGTGACTGTTTATTTTAAGATGCATGTGCTTGTTGGTGACGTGTGGCTCTGTGGTTCAGGCCACTGTGGTCATGATCCGAAGGTTACCGGCTCAATTCTTGTGGTCAGCAGGCAGATTTCACCACTGGCTCCTCCAGAAAGGCCCTTAACCCCCAATTGCTCCAGGAACTGTCTCCAAAAAAATGTATGTCGCCTTAGGTACAGGCACTTGCTAAATCAAATGCGTTTGTGAGCATCTGTGTACACTACTGGTCAAAATTGTGGAAACACCTCCAAGTTAGAGCTTGTAGAACCTAATGCATCTGTCGCTCCAGTAACTTCATCGTCTAATGCAGAAGCATCTCAGACTCTATTACTGAGATGCTTCTGAAGGGCCCGGTTATCAGTATCAGGTGTGTTAAATTAGGGCTGCACCTAAGCTCTGCAGAGTGGTGGCTCTCCAGGAGCAGGCTTGGCCAGCCCTGGTCTAATGTGTGATATTTATAAAATATCAGTCTTTCAAAAGCCTGTTCTCTTCTGTCCCTACATCTCTCCCCTGAAAGAAAGCAACCAGGAAATGAAAGCCATTTCACAGACTTTTTTTTTACCGCAGCTGTGTAAATGCCCAGCATAACTGTCTCAATCATAATGTAATCCTCCCGTATAAATAAGAACAGGAAGCTATCCCACTCTGGTAAACTTCATCCGGCAGGGGTGGGGGCTTCACGTAACCAGCGCAAAAGCAAATCATAAGCTGAGGCAAACATATATCGCACTGTTTAATTATTCATGTTTTCGTTTTACAGTAAAGGCCTGTGGGGTTTTTTTTTCTTTTTGACATCAAATGCATTCTGGGTGGCCCCCTGTGTCATGCACTGCTCTTCCTGGGATTGGCTACAGACTTGCCATGACCCTGTTCCAGATAAGAGGTTGTGGAAGATGGATAGACATCCAGTTATCCAGAGGCAGCTCATGTGTCACTTTGTGGGGATCATATCAATCCTACAGGCCTCGCTGTGGGATCATAGTCTGCTGGCCTGACTAGTGTGCCGACTTCTTGTGTGGCCTATCTGGATTTAAATCTCAGTGTTTGCTGCCATAGCGGAGTCCCTCCCATGTTTTACTCCAGCGTGTCCAAAATGATGGCAGACTGAGCCGATTTTTTGCTTAACATACTAATTGCTTTGCTAAAGTTCAATTATTATTAAATCTCCCTACCTGCCGGTTTAACGGTTAGCCGGTCGCCGACAGTAAATTAAAACCTGCAGGGTGTTGTGCTTCGGGGGTCCAGGACTGGGCACGCACATTATTCTAGGATTTCTTTTTAAGGTGGGGGTATAAGGGGGGCCCATAATTCACATTGAGGTGCCAGCCTTATCATTAGCCAATGAAATGAATCAGTGAGTGATGTAATCTGGAAGCCAATCAGCTTTCAGCTGGGGGAAGTGGCCCCGCCCATGAATACACCCCTGTGGCATCCTCAAGGCGCACCTGCCCGGCTGGGCCCGTGGGCAGCCTGGCATTAAGAGGAAGGTGTGAATGGAGCGTGACTACTTCGTCTGAGCAGCGGCCTTGGACTCGTGATTAGACGAGTCATCGAGATTCATTTCAGACATCTGCTGTCGGGGATGCAGGCTGTTACAGCCACCATTACCAGCCTTATCTCAAGAAATGGACTGAATCTGCAATCAGACTGCTACCACTATCACTTTGAGCAGAGTGTGCATGCACATAGGCTTTTAGGAGGAGTGCTCGTGGAACGAAAACAGAGTTCTTTGCATTCAAAGCAATTCAGGGAGAAGTAGAATTTTATAATGGGAAAATAAATAAAAGGGCATATTTGTTTGGTTGCCAGCTGGATTGAAAACGGTTTTATTTAGCCACAACTTTATGTACAGGCTTTCCATGAGTCTGAATATAATTCTGTGTAAGTATGGAGCTCATCCAAAAAGTGTCCATGTCGACTGAGCAGTCCGATGCTTGAAAATCATTCCATTTATCAATGGCGGCTCCTGCCGTACTTCAGAGAGGCTGATTTCCGCGCACCTCCGTTTGATGTTAAAACATGCCATTCCCTGCCCGCGTCCGCCTGCGAGGAGAAGGACCCCGCCACGGAAATGCCGGTGTGAGTTCACAGTCTGGACGCGCGGCAGAAGATGCAGAGTCCGCGGTGTCCCTCTGCAGGTGATGCACTTTGCCAGCTGGCAGTTAACTCTGTTTGTTTGTTTGTTTGTTTTGTTCTTATTTCCCATTAAAGCTTTGGCTGCGGGAGAGCTGTACGGAGCTGTCGGGAGTCGCCATCCCCCCTGATCGGAACCCCTCCGAGTGCCCTGGAAAAGGTGGGCAGGGAGGGGAGGTGGAGGTGCGGTGGAAGAAGGAGGAGGCGGAGAGCCCGTGGAAATGGCCCCAGAAGGCGCGTCGGATCTCCGCGACTGGCGCTTTCTGCTCCTGCTCTGCCTGACGCTGCTGTCCGAGGTGCTGGAGATGGCAGCGGCGGCGCGGGAGGGCGAGGACGACGTGCCGTGTCCGCCGGCGTGCCGCTGCGACGAGGACTTCATCTACTGCAATGACCGCGGCCTGAACGCCATTCCGCCGCTGCCGATGGCCGCCACCATCCTCTACCTACAGAACAACCACATCGACAACGCCGGGCTGCCCACCTCCCTGGAGAAGCACTTGACCGTCCAGGTGGTCTACCTGTACGACAACGAGCTGGACGACTTCCCGATGCACCTGCCGCCGTCGCTGCGCGAGCTCCACCTGCAGGACAACAACATCCGCACTCTGCCGCGCTCGGCGCTGGCGCGGCTGCCGCTGCTGGAGAAGCTGCACCTGGACGACAACTCGGTTTCCACGGTGAGCATCGAGGACCAGGCCTTCGCCGACAACCCTCGCCTTCGCCTGCTCTTCCTCTCCAGGAACCACCTCTCGAGCATCCCCTCCGGCCTGCCGGCCTCTCTGGAGGAGCTACGGCTAGACGACAACCGGATCTCCACCATTCCCACCCACGCCTTCCGGGGCCTGGCCTCGCTGCGGAGGCTTATCCTGGATGGGAACCTCTTGGCCAACCAACGCATTGCCGACGACACCTTCTCCCGCCTCTCCAACCTGACCGAGCTCTCGTTAGTGCGCAATTCCCTCCAGACGCCGCCGTTCAACCTGCCCAGCGCCCATCTGCAGCGCCTCAGCCTGCAGGACAATGCTCTGACCCACATGCCCAGGGGTTCCCTCGACGGCATGCGCCGGCTGCAGAGGCTCGACCTGTCAGGCAACAACTTGACCACCCTTCCCCGGGGCCTCTTCCGGGACCTGGACAGCTTGTCACAGCTGCTGGTACGCGGCAACCCCTGGCACTGCAGCTGTAACTTGCACTGGCTTCACGACTGGCTGCACGCCCGCGGCGCCACAGTCACTGTGCGTGGCTTCACCTGCCAGGGCCCCGAGAGGGTGCGCGGCATGGCCCTCGGCGACCTCGGTGCCTACATGGAGGAGTGCGAGAGCATCAACCCCGGCGGGGGCCGTGAGCGGGCCAGCGGGGAACGGGCGACCACTGCGTCTACCACACTGTCCCCACTCCAGGGTTCCCTGTTCACCCTAAAGTCCAAACGGCCTGGCCTCCGACTCCCAGATTCTGACCTGGACTACTCGCTTGGCAGCAGTGCCAGCGGCAAGGCGCTGGTCCTCACCGTGAAGCCCCTGAGCCCCGACTCCATCCACCTGACCTGGCGCGTGCCACAGCCCACGTCCTCGTTCCGGCTCAGCTGGCTGCGTCTGAGCAGCAGTGCCGCCATGGGCTCCATCACCGAGACCCTGGTCCCCGGCGACCGTCGGGAATACCTCCTGAGCGCCCTGCAGCCCCAGTCCAGCTACATCATCTGCATGGCACCCCTCCCCGCCGACGGCCGGAGCACGTTCACCGAAGCCAGCGCCGACTCCGAAGACGCCCCAGTGTGCGCTCGGGCCGAGACGTCCGAACTTGCCCGGCCGGGTCCCGACAAAACCGAGGACCAGGGCTCCGAGCAGCTGACCGCGCTCCCGCTCGCAGGCATCATCGGTGGGGCCACCGCCCTCGTCCTCCTGGCCCTGATCTGCGCCGTCCTTTGCTGGTGCAGCCACCGTGCCCGGCACATCTCGGACCGCGAGCATTCCGGCCGCGGCATCTATCGCAACAAGAAGCGTTACGATGACTACGTGGAGTCGGGCACCAAGAAGGACACCTCTATCCTGGAGATCCGGGGTCCTGGATTCCAGATGACTCCCATGGCTGCCCAGCAGTCCCTACACACCAAGACTCTCCGGGAAGATTACATCATCCACACCATATTTCCATCCAATGGCGCTGGAGTTTACAAAAGTACCCAGCACACGAATAACTCTGCGTTCGGTACTAACCGTGGTCACAGAGAAGGAGGCATCCCAGATATAGACTACACATACACGTGATAGACTTCCACACAGACACCAGGCAAAGGTTCTTATATTTGATCTTGAAGGACTCATTTTGCCCACTGGTTTCTATTACAAATAAGATCCTTACATTATGTTCTGTTTAGAGACATTCAGAGGGACGTCATATAACGATAATCAATTGCTGCTTCTAATCGATGACTTTTGGTTACTTAGTTTTATATCTTCCACAGTGTACCTGAAGTAAATGTTGATGTTACCTTCTCTAGGGTTAAAAAAGTCCTGGGCTTTAAAGAGATCATTCCTAGACACAGAGATCAGTCCTGTTTGTTTTGCACACAGAATCGGCCGATGAAATGGACCGAGCCTGGAACATTCAGCTGGCCCGGGATTGAAAATGAGAAGCCAAAAAGTAGGCTCTCTGGACAGATAAGTGCTGTAATGAAAAGCTGAAAAAAAGACGTTTAGATGTTCAGGATGCTGGCTTTTAAAGCCAGAGGGTTCTGTGTTCGGAGACTCGATTTTTTAATTTTTTTTATTTATGTCTGCCTTAGTTTTACTTTAGCATTTTAATATTTCTTTTGCACACTGAAGAGACGCCTTGTTCCTGCTAGAGAGGAAAAGAAAAATTGACAATGGAGATGACAGATCTGACAACATAGGGGCCCAAATTTCTACCAGAATTTCTTTTTGTTGGATTGAGTGAAAGGAACATGATGTGAATGGATGGTGCTGGAGGAGGCGGGCGGGGGGAGGATGGTGGAATTTCACTCGAGACGTTTTCTCCTGGACCAAAAAAAAAAAAAAAAAAAAAAATAAAGAAAAATGGTACCTGCGAGTCATTTAAACGACACATGAATTTCTGAACATCAGCTGAGAGTAGTCTATCTAGATGACGGCTATGTGATGACAATCACAGGGGGGGATGTTTTGCAAGTGCCGCCGCGGAAGAAATCGATGAAAGACGACAAAAAAAAACCACGATAGCCGGCGTGGGATAAACCCACATAGTTTAGACGGAGGGCGGGGAATTAATGGGAAACTTAATCACTGAAATCTGCTGGCGAGGTTAAAACGATTCCCTTTAAGACAACGTAAGCCAAGCTTAGCAGTCGTCTTTCACACGGTGGGGGGGGAAACTCGTAACCTGGTCACTGTCGCACTGGGCCTGGCTCTTCGACTGAGCTCATTTTAGTGAGAGGGGGGCGGGCGGCGGCCGCCGGGGCAGTGAATCACCGTCTAAATCAGGGACATGCCAATAACACTGTACAGAGATGAAATATGTGTTGGGTGTGGCGAGTTGTTCTCTTGTGCCGACATCACTTTGAAAAATTTTAAACAAGCAGCATGTAACTTGATAAAGGAATTCTGGGGACGGGGGTTGTATAATGAGGCGGGGACCGACAGAGACGCATTGAATGAGACGGTAAAACGAGCTGTGAAACTCCTTAATTTACTCATTTGTCAAGACCTGATATTTCACATTGTATTGCTATTCATTTTTTCCTTCATTAATAAAGAACTACTATTGAGCTATTTAAAAGAGATTAATTGTAAACTTTAGTCTGTTCTTTTCCCCTGGATTTAACAGTATAAGCCAAAGACTGTAAAGACAGCACATTTCATACCACGAAAAAAGTCCCGAACCTGATATATGAATCATAGCGAGACACGGGAACCAGCAGGTGTGTTACGGGGAAAGCCAAGTTAAACAGGATTGTCCACGATCCGTATTTCAGGTTTTTGCCAACCTAGTTATTGCCTGGTTTATATAAACGCACTTATTGTATTTGCGAAATGTCGCGGTGCATTTTGAGCAATAAAAAAAAAACCGGTGCCGGCTGCCTATAAAGCAGAAATTTATAATAATGCCAGCGTGAACATGGTCCAGGAATCCATGGTGATTTCGAAAGCAGGGCTGCAGGCATCTCTAAAACGTCACTTTCCCCCAGCCCTGAGAGGAATTACAATGCGGATGTAATTCTTTTTGCTTCAGATCCACCCAGAGCCTCTTATCGGCAGTTTCTGCTACTGCCCATTAACACGGGCGTCTCATATTGCCTAAGATCCCCAATAATCTGATCGGGCAAAAAAAACGAGCTTTTTAAAGAGATGTCAAGTGGACCATAATTGGACGTTTTATATCGAATCGCAAGGGTCAAAAGTACAGAAAAAAAAATCCAGCCTTTCACACCTGATGCTCTATTGGTTCGTTTAAGGGGAAATTATAATTTTTTTTCTTTGCCATGATTGAAGGGGGAATCCAGCCATACCAATGTTGTTGCCATCAATAGTCCGCCTCAACGTGCCTTTTTTACGGTTTTAAAAAACGGCCAATTCGATGCATTTGGACAGATCACTGTAATTATCGGTGCTTTTAAACACAGTTATTAATGAGAAAGGTTTCACGCTGCGTGAAACACGCTGAACTCGAGCACCAGGCTTGGTTTTATTGGTATCCAGCGGCTGAAATTTGAAAACGGGGGCACGTACATCGTGTGGCTTTTAAGGGGGTGAAATGATGTTACTTTACAACGAGTAGAATGACATCGGCTAATGCTTAGCCAAATATTTTGGTGGTATCTACTGAAATACAGGTGCCTATCCCTCCTAACTCCAGGTGTACTTTTAATTAATGCATTTCAAACACAGAACATTAGGCCTATGCAAAACATATGAAAACAGCTGTTTTGTTGAGGGTTTTAATCTTTATTTTATTATTGGCATTTTTAATTATTTGTAAAGGGAATGTACGCTCGGCCTGTCTAGTTTTACTTTAATACCTCCGGATGTTTCGGTTGCTGTTTTATGTCTAGGTATGCCGGTTACAGATTGTTGGTGTGCTTCAGGCTGGCGGTAAATTGCGTCAAACGCCCCTGCCTTTTAAATTACCTTTTCCCAGCAGAGCGAAAATACAGCAGAAATAGCCCTTGGAACACACTGGAAAATGCAGTCTGTCTCAGATTTGTTGTCAACGGGACACTGAAGTATAGCGAACGGATTATTGATGTTATACTGAATAACAGTCTACCTTTGCATTTCATTTCATTCGCCCGTTTCTCGGGAGTGTACAATACACAACTTACATCACAGGCACTAATATTTAGTGTTAATTTAAAATAATTATGTGAATCGATTGCTTTGTGACTGGCTCGCTACATGTAGCCGCTATTGTAGATTCCTCCACCCAGCTGAGCTGAGATCGTATAAACTTAGTTGAATGTAATGTTGAGTGATTACGTGAACCTTCATGCCTTCTAGCTGTTGAGTGCGTCCGTTCCTGTGCCTCACTGTGAAACTGTGTAGTCGCCTAGTGTCGTAGGTCTCCAGAAGTATTTGAGTCGTACAGTCTTCCATTAAGCGCCTGCATCAGTCCGCCTCAGAACTAGTGATAGCCAAGAAAAACGCCCCATGAACCATTCGCTGTATTTTTTGCCCCCACTAGATGGCGCTCTCTGTTCTAAAAAGGGCACAAGGCATGCCCCATAGCAAGCCAAGAGCACCATCTAGTGGGTTTAAGAAATACAGGTAATGATTCACGAGGCATCATTTTCTCCATCACTACCCAGAACTATTCCTAAATGCAAGCTAATTTCTCCACAACACTTCTCACCCTGTCTGCCACCCTGATGAAGATAGATTCATCCTCATTGCTGTATCCACATATCCGCACACTCATAGTGGTGGAGTCCGTCTCTCTCTCTCTCTCTCTCTCTGCTAAACACAATAAATACGGTCATATCTGTATCTACAGATGAATGCACATATGTATGTTTGGCACATTTGATTGCACACCTACACATGTATGCATATATGGCAATGACACGCATACATACACTGATTGGGTATCTATATCTTTATAAGGACTCTCCATTCATTTCTATGGCCATAATCCTAATTATGACAACCTTATCCCCTACCTAGCCCTAACCTTATCCATTAGTAACCAAACCGAAATAACAACCTTGCATTTTTAGATTTTGATTGCATTGACTGATTTATTTTTTCCTTTGTGGGGACCAGAAAAAAATGTTTCTACAGGGTAATTTTTTTCTTTGAGAACCACACACACAGACTCATACACACCACGAACACCAGACAGGGCTGTTTTGCATTCAGTTTCTTTTGTGCAAGACAAGATACTAGAGCCATTTTTCCAGGGGATCTTTGAGATCCTTCAACTAAAGCCCTCGGTCACCTATATGTGACGTCCTAAATTATAAGGTTCACAAATCAGTTTGGATTAGACCATCTGTTAAACAACAATTATTAATAAGTAACAGGGTAACATAAATTAACTTTAAGAGGTTCATTGTCTAATATTTATTCCAGTATTGATTAGATTTATAATTGATCTATGAGGATTTTCATTACTAACATGTTCCAGTACCGACTGGGAAAAAAAACATTACAGTAGCATTAATCTGGAATATTCTGTCCGTTCTTCACGCTATGAATCAATTCAAATTTCTTTATCAAACGCATTAATCAAAATACAAAGATTCTGCGCTTTCAATCATTTCATACCACTTAATATTTACAAAAGCAATTATCAGCCTCGTCTCGGGGGCTTGACATCTGCGCTGGATCTCTGGATTTCAATTGACGTTTAGCTCAAAGGCTTATAGCGTGTAATGTATGTGAAAGGGGCTCGGAAACCGGCATTAAGAGGTTTTGCATGGGGAGGCGTCGCGGCTGTACAATATGTTCCGATGATTCATCGGTCTGCCAAAGTCCTCAGCAGAAGAGCACATGTGCTCGCCGCGGACGTCCTGCAGCCCCAAGCACCTGCTTCCAGCAGCTTGCTTCCCTTCGACGTGGCCGCACTGACCCGGGCTGACCCGAGCGATCGCCCGCATTTATTTCTTTATATATTTACTTGCATGTTTATATATAGATTGCATGCATTTGTGTTGCAGACCCTTCCCAGTTATTTAGCTAATATTCAGCCCAATCGGCTTTGTCAGTTTCACGCGCTATAGCCCCAGAGCCTGAAGTTGCCAGCCAAGGGGTCCACCCTGTCTGCGGGATCTCAAGATGCCATCGCTCCAGACAGGGTCCGGTGAGGGTGGGTGGCGGCGCTGTCAAGCCCGCATGAGTTGTCAAACGGCTGCCGAGCGCTGACGGAAATAGACCGAAACGCGGACACGGTGGACACGGTCTACTGGATGCGAAATGGGGAAGGCTGGGGGGGGCAGGGGGGGGCAGAGGGGTTACCGAGGAGGTCATGGAAACCCGACCCACTGTCAGCCCCTCCGCCGTGGCCGGAGGGAGTATCGCTTTGCCGGACGGGGAGCGAATGTCTCCGTAATCGCATCGGGGGGATCGATCAAACAGTTTAAGCTGCCGGCTTAAATGCCGGCTTGCAGCAAGGCGGTGGAGCGGACAGATGGGACAGAGCGACGGCCGGGACGGACACTGCTTTTAAGGGAGAGTAAAACAAACCGCCCTTTCTGGCAGCTGCCTGCAACCCCGCGCACTAAGAACACGGACCGTATACAGCGAAATAAGCCACGACACATGCCCTTTCGGCCGCGGCTTTCTGGTGTTAAGCGTAACGCTGCCGTTTCCGGCTCCCCCGTGTCTAAGTGCTCTCTTTGTTTAATTGGCGCACAAAAAAGAAACGTGGGTGGACAGAAAGCGCAGGTAGAGGGAGCAGTGAGCAGCCAACTGTGCCATTTCGGTCTGCCACTGGCGGGGTCGCAGGTAGGTCTGCCTACCGCCTGCCTCTCTGCGCTTTTATTCCTGCACTCTCCCACTTTCTGGTGTCCGCTCTGATCATAACTAACGCCGCCCTATACGTCAATTCAGGTCTTCCTGTCCTTCTCTGGAGAGATATGCATCAATGCATGTAATAAATTCATCTTCTATCACCTAGCCTGTACAGTATTGGCCCGTGGTGAGCCTGGAGGCTGGATCTCAGGAATCCCAAGGCAGATGGCAGGTGACATGCTGCATGGTGATGCCAGGCCGTCTCTGGGCACATACTCACACGCTGTTATCAATTTAGAGACCCCGAATCAGCAAGCTTCGTGATTTTGGCCAAGCTCTCGCGTAGCTTCCAGTCAGGGAGGAACACTTCCGATCTGCATTTATAAATCACCGCCCATGCCAGGCCATTCTCTCCTTTGGGTACCAATATACGACACGCGTTAACGCGGTCAAAGAAATAATGAGGCGTTATGACGTCAAACTCGAGACTCAAAACTTTGTACGATATTTAAAAACTGTACCACGTTTATTTCAGGAAGTAGTTGAACGTGCAGGTTATTGTTCATGTGCTTAGTCATAATGAGGTGATGGACGTAATAACAGTAAAAAGGCAAGTCGTGCAACTCATTTCCTTTTACTTAAAACAAGGTCAAGAAATAAGAAAATATCCTCTCTGTTATATAATTAAATGGATTATCTGATTTCACGTCTCCTTTCATTATAGAAATATATGGTAAAAACAAACACTTAAGACATCTAGCAGCGAGAACTTAATGCAAAACTACTTAAAACCTGATCTTCTTACCAGCATAGCATTATAACAATCCATTTCCTGACTGACGATTCAAATATTTTTTTAATTGCGTTTATACATGTGGATACTTTACCGCACCAATTTTTACAATAGGGCTGCTCTATATTTGCATACACTTTATTTGCATACTGTACATACATATGCAATTAATTCCTAGGGCTACCTTGACCAGTATAATTAGTATACGCCATATGGATGAAAGGATTCAATAGCATTTTCATTATTTTAACAATTTCGAAAGGAATTTGAAAAGGAATTATGCTAATGACTGCCTTTTAAAGACAGAAGCTTATATATTCGCTTTGAAAATATCTTACACTTCACCACATTGTCCAATGTGCTGCTGAAATTTGACACAGGACTAAAAATGCTTTTGCCAAAGGAACAACCTAACAGTAAGTCAGAGACGTAAAGGAGATGTTACTGTGTGATGTTCACAGTGAGTGAGATATTATAGAACATCTTAGAACTGTTGTAATCTGGTTCCCTGGAAAATATTTCAGCCGTTCTTGTTTGCCTCTATAGTTCCGCGTTGACCTTTGGATTGGGCAACACCGGTGCTTCTTTAGGTGAGTCGGGAAGATCGTGGGACAGATATAAACACCAACATTAGGAACCGAGAATAAGAACTGGAACACAGAGGATTTGACGTTGGTCATTAGCATCTTTTCATCTTTGACTCAAACAGACAGCCATGAGTATAGGGGTATACCTGACAGTCCATGTACTCCTGTCTTCATGGGGACTCTCCACTCATTCCTATGGGCATAACCCTAATTCAGGTAAGTAACAATGAATGCAAGTAACAGACTCCTACTGACATTGTACAGTAAAACGTCTTGTTTCTGACAACACTGGACCGAGATACTGCTGGATAGTTGAACTTCCTGGACAGCTGAATTGTCTGGATAGTTGAATGTTACTTTTGAAGAAAAGAGAAACTCATTTCTAACACATTTCTCACACTTACTTGATACATGATATATGTGGTGGTGATTCACATTTTAAGTCAATCGCACTACAATTTCCACCTTCCCTCTTATCAGCAAAATATACCAAGGGGACCCCCCCCCCCAATATGGTGACTATGGCCTAATTACATTCTAGATTATGCCTGGATGATTTGGTCAGATTTGGTTTGCCTAATTAGATGAAGGCTGATCTAATTTTGGTCGAAAAAGAAGTAAGACCCCACAGGAGATACCTCTTGACCCAGGACTAAGTGAATTAAACATATGTGTCGTTTGGTTATTGTTATGCCTTGGTAGGGCAACCACAGGCTGCGTCAGAGAGCGTATCTAGGGGACTTGGGGGTGGGGAGGGGGGGTTTCAGCTTAGCACTTATTTAACCCTGACCCCTAAGGGCCCACAAAACCCATTAATCACATGTGCCAGGACTTATTCTTGCCTGCTTTTTTTTGTTGTTTGCATGCACAGCGTAGGCAGTCAAGGGATCGATACCGTCAGGGTAAATCAATTGATAGCCCTGCATGCACGCTCACACACACCCATTAGCTCTGTCCCCACCCCCCCCCAGCC
>JAODKK010000003.1:58660-70789 GCA_026774405.1 Petrocephalus microphthalmus | reverse complement strand
CATTTGGAGCGATGTCAGGCACAAATGCACTTCCGAATTGGAAAAAGTGAAACTTTGAAAAAATTGAACTTTTTGTGGTGCGTCGGGGGCTGGCGGGGGCCTGGAAGCGGCTTAGCAAACGTGCCGCAGGCTGGATACGAGATCCCCCCTATATTTAAACATTCATTAAATTACATAAAATACTTTTTTCCCATATGGCATTCATGTGTACATATAATTTAGGTTCAATTGGACCAGCCACTTTAAGCCATTCCAATACCCAAATCTGTAGTGTATATTTTAATGTATATTTATCTATGAGTGTATATTTTACATTAGTATATTTTTCTTTGATTTAAATTTTTTTTTATCTATGGTAGATATTAACAATGCTCACAGAAAGTCTTGGGATGCTTACATTATTATTTTGTGACAAAAATGTTGACTATTTGTTTACAGAAATATACAGATATAAATATATATATATATATATATCACATTAGAAACATGTGATTTAAGTAAAATATTCTAAGTAGCAGTAGATTGAAACCCAAATTGTAGTTTTAAAAGAGCTATTCCATCGACAAGCTCTCTCATTAGGGGCATGTTAATTAATGACATCTTTGCAATAACATAAAACGCCAAACATTTGTGTTTAGTATCCCTTAGGGAGCCAAAGACTACAATTGCAATTAATCACAAAATGGCAAGAAAAGAAATTTGAAAAAATCATCACATCCAATAAAAATAAAATGTCTATGCGGAAGATATGTGCAGATATGTGAAACAGTGCTCGTTGATGGACTTTTGTTGTAAAACCAATAAAATTTGCAACATTTTTACAGAATTAAACAAGCGTACCAAGACTTTCTGCCAGCACGGTATATTTTATATGCATTCTATCACTTTAATGATTTTGTCCGTTTTGCAGCATCTGAAGTGAACGAAAATGAGAACCTCACTGCAGGCCGCACATATGACAATACATTGCCCGAAATTTTGAATGCACAGATCCTAAAAAAAGACCCAGAAATGTGCAACCCCGGCTTATAAAGCGACCGCAGTTCAGGGAGCTTATTAGAATCTGTTTTCTAATCGTCTGTGAATCGTTAGTTTAACTGTGATATAAACGCCCACAGTCAGGCTTCCAAAACACATTAACAAGAGTCTTAAAAGCCGTCATCCTGCCCCCCCCCCCCATTTGACCCCGCCCTCCATACATCCATAATATTTGCTTTTGAAGTGGAGATCGAGGGCACGGATCAAGGCCGGGCTGAATGTGGCCTTGACTCGCTGTTTGTCGAAGGCGGACAAGCGATCTCTATTACGCCGTAAGAAATAACGGCGAGCGAGAGAAACCAGAGGAACAACAACAACAACAGGGACGTCAGGATATCGCCAACGCAGAGTAAACGGTAAATATTATTTTATCAAACTCAGTGGCTGAAATTACCAAGCAGCCCAAAGCGATTCTGCGAACTCATCTGTAGGTGCTGATTGGATACTCACGGCTTGCTTGGGCGTGGTCTCCTGGAAGCACCGCCCCCGGGGCTTGTGGGTTTGCGGCACAAGGCGGACCGTGGTCTTGTGGGGGGGCTTGCCGTCCGATTGGTCCACGGGATGGATGACGACGGCGGTGTCGGACGTGTGGTGGACGCGGACGTTTAACTGTACTGGGAGCAAGAAATGGAGCAGCGGGGTCAGATTCGAACCCGGGGGGGGCTGGGGAGCTTTTAAGGGGGTGGAGCTTCATGTTTAACCAATCACGTGAAAGGGTGGGCAGTACCTTCTTGCGAGTGATGTCCGGCGCCCGGTGCCAGTGGGAGGGTGAACACAGAGTGGGTCTGTGCCACGTGCTGCCGGCCCAGCTCCCCTGGCCCAGAAAGTTCTGGAGCCAGCTGCAGACCGTAGCTGGGCTGCTTGTTGCCGATGGCCGCCTGGGCCTCCTGCGTCTTGCGGATGGAGAGCTGGCACAGGCGGCCCGCAAACCCAGGCGGGCATAGGCAGTGACTGTGCGAGCCGCACACGCCCCCGTTCATGCAGGCGTGACGGCACACCACTGTGGCAGGAAGAAGAAGAGGCGCGAGTGTCACGTGTGTGTGTGTGTGTGTGTGTGTATGTGTGTGTGTGGCCCATCCACAAATCCATAAACTCCGCCCCCCCGCCCATCTACAATTTCTTCCCTTATTTTCTCTTTCTTCCCTTCATCACCCACAAGGGTCCATTAGTTATATCCAATTAAAGTTTAATTTGAAACATTCTATTTCAACTTGAAAAGCTCAGAACCAAAACACAATCATATCTCCAGCTGACGCTTCCATAGCCGGAGATGGATCTGCTCACACTAAGCCGGGCGGCCAAGTCTAAATCTAAACCGGGTCGCTGGCAGAAATGACAGGAGGATTTAAAAAATGACAGAGTTACGTTTAATGAATAAAGCACTGAAAGCGAGTGTCGGGCGTACGTCAGCCTAAAAGCATCTGGTGTGTTTATTAAGTGAGCTTGGGATGACGCCCATTACGAAGGCTCACTGAGACATAAAGCTGGAAGAAATGCATCCCGGAGAACAGAAAAATGACACAGGACCCATGCACAAGATGCCACAAGCACCGGTCCGATTGTTGTTCTCTGGATGGTGTAGACACTCTGCATGTCGTCACGGCGATCTGCAGACATCTCAAAACTCCTGGCTGAGTATACATGCATTGCATAATCCGGCTGTCTTGAGGTTTTGACCCATACAGCTGGAAAAAGTATCAGTTGTCTTATGTTCAACGTGGCTATGTTTTAGTCCAGGCCTGTGTCCCCAGTGTTATGGGATGTCTGGGTCAGGACTATTCTGGATTTGGGTTACCGTGGTAGCAGATGACATCAACGCTCAGCGAGATGCCTGACCGTCAGCTACTAAGACATAAACACTGCAGGGCACCAACATCAGGTTTAGCACCACTGAAGCTGATCTTTGTGTTTAAAATCTTTTTTCCTCTCACACTTGAGAACAAAGACACATTAGTCACTAACTTAGCTTAAGGCCCAGTTATCTTGGAAAGCAAAAAACCCACTGATTTTTCTGTAATTATAAATTGCATTATATACCATTAAAAAAACATACAGAATAATTAATATTCACGTACCTACAAGACATAACTAGACATACTTATATTCCCGTATAACCCTCGGCCTTCTATTTGCGTAATAAGGGGTTCTATTTCTAAAACATCACCTTTAAAAAGAGAGTAGATTGAAAATTAGTATGTAGCAGGTGGCTGATGGGGAGTTATGGTACCAAGAAACGTTTACAAGCAAAGATTTGAGAAAACTGAAGGCTAAATGAGATCAGGCGAGCTTGAAACATCCGATCACTTTCTCAAGCTGTCTGTGAAATACGGGGCCGGGGGGGGGTCTGAGGTTTGGCTACCCCTCATCCCATTTACCGTCCGTACCTTCAGCGTGATTATCGGACGGAGCCCTGAAGTTTCCGTCCCCCGAAAAGTTTTTTCCCCGAGATGTTTTCCCGTTCCCCGTGTTAATGCAACCCCCCCGAAAGCCACCCGCTTGTCTGCGGCGGAGTCGGCTACAGCAAGCGGACTCACGCCCACCGTAGCCGTCAAGTCGCAGCGGGTCCCGACTATTTCATGGCTTTAGTTAAACAAAGCATGAAACGTGACCTTAAAAACAATAATAAAAAAAGGTTTGGTGTCTATTTAAACACCCTCCCCCGTTTCCTATTTTTATCCTTCCATCCAAACTTTAATGTTGACATCTAATTACGAGAGTGTGACAATCAATATGATATGGGGGGGGGAGACCTTGAAAAACAAAACAAAAAAAATCTGCGGGGAGAAAAAGGCGGATCCACATTAGCCACAAAACGCCCTATCGTCGCTCAAGTCCAGCGGCACGGGAAAGATTACTCACGGATCCACCCGGCCGGCGCACCCAGCCCGGGCGGCGCTAATGCGGGCGGGACAGATTGAAGCAATTAGGGGCAGGACCGTCTGCTGCGCTGCCTCTCTGTACGGGCAGCCCTGTAATGAGGGGATTTCTTCACAGATCGTGAAAACACACACACACACTGAGTCAGGACTCAAACCAAGTCCACGCATGAAGGCAGCTATGTAAAAATGAATGTAGCGCCCACGTAGATCCTTGCTACCGGTTAGAAAGTCGCGATCGGTCCCGGCTTTTACAGAAGGGATGGGAGGGTGGCTGCGGTCTGCTGTTTTTCCAGACACCCCCCCCCCCCCCAGGCTCCCTGAGCAGAGAGTTGCGGTCACGCTGGGTAAAGGAGAGCTGTGACTGGTCATACTGGCCTAGGGGATAGACCTTGGACTGGGAGACCTTCATGGAAAGTGCCACTTGCGTCGATTGGCCGCGTCAGAGTCAGTTTTTCCGTTTTCTGAAACTTTACTTTATACACATATATATATATATATATATATTTTAATCCAGACTCGACGCGAGAAAAGCAAAAGAGCTGAGATGATTTCGCGATGATGCGCCTCTCCGTGACGCACGGAGTGTTCTGCCCGACGGCGAATTCCCTTTTTGCAGAGTTGTAGGGGTGGAGTCTCATTAATATTCATGAAACGCTACCTGATTGGTCAGTGATCAGAGAAAATATGACTTTTAATAAGACTCCCCTCGCTGCGTTCAGCGCTCAGTCTCCCCTGGAGGCGAAGGTTCGAATCCCGCTTCGAACCTTCCCTGATACCTTTCACTATACAGAAGTTAGCCATCCTAACCATAGCGAACAACACTGTAACAATTTCCTAACGCAGCCCTAACTGCACGGGAAACAATTCCGAACTAGATTGTAACATTTCTTAACGAGGTCCGAACTCAGATCTGAACACTGCGACCAGTGAAACAGACAATCGGGTAAAGAAACCAATCAGACAAAGTTTTACTCTTCCTTAGCCAATCATCATGACTTATGCGGTTGTCTGCCCCCCGAAGGTAAAGAAAAAAAAACTTTGCAGCTCCTCTGGTTGAGAGAGCCTGGTTGGGTGAAAACAGCTTCAATGACCTTAATTATAGTAATGAACCATATTTTATCACTAATGGTAACGGCGTTGTGACGTAATTAGTTAGATTACCTGTTACTGGAAAAAAATAACGCTGTGATTGACCCCGTTTCTTTTAAAGCTCTTATTCCCATCAGTGAAAAATGCCAACCCAATTAGAAAAGACAGAGGCAATATAGGGAAATAGCGGTAAGGGGTCCGTAGATTTGGGTCGGCGCCCCCTGTTGGTACTTTCCAGTAGATGCACGTTAAATTGTTTCCATTCCATCCTTACTGTGTCCAGGTCAGTGCCGTTGGATTACTTGCGTCATACTGTATGCAGATGACATGTAAACAGCTAACTAGATCCGTAATGCTGCCCTTTAAAATGATCCGCATGCAACAGAGCTGTTGGATTCACCCTGGACGGGAAACCCGATTCAGGGGTCTGTAGTTTACGAGTCCAGCCTTCGCTGACCGAGGCCAAGTGCTTGTTTCGGCTTTTCCCAGTCCTCATCTGTCACTGTGATTACTCTCCGTCAGTCCCGAGTACCAGGCCAGACATTTTCCCAGACTATCATCATTCAACATACTGTACACTTCACGCATGAAATATCTGTTAGACAAAAGAATCTCCCGTGATTTAAAAGGCATTTAGGCAAGACGGATGCTGTGTGACAAACTGGTATGTCCTTCCAGGACAAGGATGAAGGTCCGGAAGCCTTTTGGCGGGCTTTAAAACTATGCCTCGGCTAGCTAGCTATCTGCTGTGTGTGTGTGTGTGTGTGTGTGTGTGTGAGTCTGTTTTGGCTTTTATCCCCAGTAGCCCGATGCTGACTTCACAGAACCACCAGCAGGATTATGATGTCATCGTTGTTCCTCTCAATGGAAATCTTAACCAAAAAAGCCAAGGATTTGTTCAGTATAAACAGAGACCCGGGGAATGCTGGGGCACCTGGGGCAGCTGGGAGATTCAGGAGCGCCAGAAATGCAGCTTAAACACGCTTTACCTCACAGAGTGGCAGAAAAAGCAGCCGTGCCAAGGGCTGGTTTTAGTCCAGTCAGATAAACTCTATGCTGGACATTCTCTTTACCTTCATCGATAGTCTCACAAGCACACCTCTGTATACCATTTCTGACAACATGTATCCAATCACACATGTATTCAACTATGCATCTTACAATACAAAGAGGGTCATATTTCATGTGTACTTCTTGGGATTTGAACCCACAACCTTTGCATAGTAAGCGTACGGAATCAGCCCGAAATGCTCCTCAGGATCAGGAACAAACAGCGTTTCGTGCGCCTCACGCGCTTCCTGTCCAATCCGCTTTTCCAGTCCCGCTGCCAAGGCACTCTGAGTCCTTCCTCCTGGCCCGTTCGCTCGTCTAAGCATCTCAGTTGTCAGCGTTGACTCCTCCTTCCCCTCCCGTGTTTTTTTTTTTTTTTTTTTACATAAATCAAAGGACTAGGAGCCTTCAGCTCACACTGCCCTGTCATATTGAGCACTCCTGTGAGAAAATCCTCCGGAACAAAACTTTTCCTTATTAATATCCAGCAAGCAGTTTTTTGTAACAGAATAAGATCTTGACTTTGTCATTTTCAGACGGCACTTACTTGCGGTTTCAAGACATTCCGAATGAGACGTCTCCAAAATACGTGTATTAAACTTGCATAAAACGTTTCGTGTTCCATATACTGGTGATGCGGTTACTGCTTTGTTTGAGTTCGTAACACATTCCTGCCACTCAGTTTGCTCAAATTTACTTCCAAATGATCAAATTACAATCGATTACCACCACCTACGAAAATGGTGCTCAAAAAATGCCAGGCAACAGACTGATTGTTTTAATTTCCCATAATTCTTCATTATGTTTATATTTACACTATAAAACCTCATACTACATATTACTCAACTGAAAGTGAAACAAACCACCACCACCACCATCATCATGCCACACACACATCATGCCGTCTCATGCCGCGGACTGGAACATCTGCATCGTGCCCAGGACCAAACTCATTCCACGGGTGACTCACTAGAAGCCTGCGAGAAGCATTAAACGTCACCCTTTGTCCATTTTACCCACAGATAGGAGAACCAGATGTGAGCCGGAGTGGGGGGAAGGGGGGGGGGGGGCGAGATGTCCAGAACCTTCACCAGGCGGAGTATCTGGACTAGGCCTTAGCAGGCTGCTCTTGGGCTGGGAGGGGGTGGCATTTCAGGGCACTCTGTAAACACTGTCAGCGGGAATCTGTACTCACTCATTTACTAAAATGGCACCCTGGGCCTCCCTGTTTAAAAACAAAGTAATAAGGAAGAGGTTGATTTTGAGGTGAGCTGTTACTCATGTGTGAGTCAGGATGCTCGCGTTCCGCCGTCCCTCCTGCCTGGTTCCCGCGTGTCAGTCATCGCCGTGTGGCTTCACATCGAGCCGCGAGGCCTCTTGCCTCGTCGGCTACGCACTTCCCCTCCCTCGCTAAACGTCTGACCCACGCGGCGGCACCCGGTCAAAACTAACAGGAGGCCTCAACTCGAATGATCAACAATCCGCCCGCCTCTTACCGTTTACGCAGGACTCTCCCGGGGCTGAGGCTACACTCCCAGAAACTGACCATCCTTATTACGATAGCTCAGGACCGGCTAACGCTGACGTTACTGGTGACCCGCAGATGTTTTCATTCATTTAGCTCCGCACTGGAAACTCTTAAAAGAGGCTGAAGGTGGGGGTGTGCATCTGAGGGTTCTGCGCTTCCGATCAGAAGGTTGCTGGTTAAAATCACAAGAGCAGCTGAGTAATTTCAGTATCGGGCTCAAGAGCAAGACCCTCATGCCTCAATTACCACTGAGACTGGATGTCCATGCTTTCTCAGAAATGTACATCACTTGGATAAAGGCATCTGCTTAATATATATAATAGTTAATGATTATTATATTATTAATAATGTTATTATTAATATTAATTTATATTATTATATTATTATTAATTATTATACTATCCGAAAATCTGCGCGGCCTGACAGAACGCTATCCAAAAATCAGCGCTGCCTAATGGAACACTATCTGAAAATCTGTGCTACATAATCGAACGCTATCCGAAAATCTGTGCTACATAATCGAACGCTATCCGAAAATCTGCGTTACCTAATGGAACGGTATCTGAAAATCTGCGCTGCCTAACAGAACGCAACCCGAAAATCTGCGCTACGTGACGGAACGTTATGTGAAGATCTGTGCTACCTAACGGAACGCTATCAGAAAACACATAGCGCTAAACGGCACGCTAACAAAAAATCCACGGGGCCTAAGGAACGTTATCCCAAAATCCACGCGCCATTTACAGGAAGAGCAGGCCCCAGCACCCCCTCCCCCGGGCAGCGCGGCTGACCTTATTTAAACCCTGGCAGGCAGAAGCCTAACTGGGCCTAACTGGGATTCATTACCCGAGGCACATATTGGCCCAGAGCTGGGGATCAATCTCCATAGATGTGCAGCTGACCAGTTTAAACTGGCCCTTGGCTAATGCTGTCACTGCACACTGCCAATAGTATAATTTTACTGACCAACCTTGGCTGTTTACCATACATCTGGATTCGTATATAAAAAGACTCCCTAAAAGGAAGTGGCATGACCATTTAGAGTATAGATATAGCTATCCACTCATCCACCCATCCATCCATCCATCTTCTAATTGCTTATACTAGTCAGGGTCACAGATAAATTCTAACTGTAAACATAAGATCTTAAGAAGCAGGTTTATCTCTGCAATGCGTCTATTAGCGGAAAGCCCACTATAAATTCTGTTCTTTTTGTCTTAAATATAATTATACAGATTATAATTTAAATTAAAGATTATAATAGGAGAACATCTTAAATATCCATCAAACCGTTGTGGGTGTTTAACTGTCCTTTACAGTTTTCCCTTAAAAAGAGGTACAATATAAATGGGAAGTCCCAGGGTAGTATTCTGCAGGAATGTCCCTATATTATTCCAAACTTCTCTTGAGGGCTTCAGCGGGACAGATTTAGGGCACGCCGCGGCGGCTCCAGATGTTCACTAACTGGCCCGCTATCTGAACCCCACGCTCGGCAGCAAGGGGCGTGGCAGAGCCACCATCAAAGTCGCTAATGTTCGCCGTTCCCGGGGAGGCCCAGCTGAAAGGGAATCTGACCTCCTCCTCTCCCTGCGATGACAGACACGCCTGAAGATTAAGTTGCTAAGCAACACAACATGAGGATCTGCTTCGCCCAGCCCTGGTGATGTTTATCCCTCCCTTACAGGCTGCCATACCTGATGCAGGGGTGTGGTACAGTGGGCGGGGCTACAGGGTCACTGAAAGCTGATTGGCCACCCTTCCCCGTCACTCATGCATCAAAACATATCATTGGTTAAACAAAAGGTTGGTCCTTCTATATGAATTATAGCTCCTTTTATGCTCCTCCCCTTAAAAAAAATCCCAGAATCTCCCCTCACCCCATGTACTTCAGCCATCTGCATCGACAAGCTGCTGAGACTAGACATGACGTGAGCCAGGAACGTTCAGATGGGCGAGCTGGATCAAGTGCAGCTGAGGCGGTCAAGAGCACAATGTCCTTAACGAGCCGATTAGCATAACGCCACAAACTCCGGGGTAATTATACATCAGAATTTCCGAAAGGCGGGACCTTCCAGCATCTACCACCGCGGCGACCGCGGCCGCCGCGACTCGCGAGCCGCTACCGGTTTCACTGGCACTTATGAAATTCCGCGCGATGAAGGTGACGATGAAGAGTGTGGCACCGAGCCTCCGCCGCCTGGCCGACGTCCTCAAATAACCCGACGAGGCCGCCGTGCCGCCGAGCCGAATCGGACATCTGCAGTCTTTTCCAGAACCCGACATAAACGACATAATCACGGCCTTGGAAGCAGCGCTCTGGGAAAGGCGATCCGGGTTGGGGGGGCAGCGTGGGTCTCCGTGGTGACAGTGCCACATGCCTCAGCATCGACGGAACGGCAGCATCAGGGCACAGGATGGAGGCCAGATTTTGGGAAGGGACGGCACATTTATTTGGATCAATGCTTTTATCAAAAGTAAAGTACTTTTAAAAGGATCTGGATAAAACTAAATGTATAACGCAGACATTTATCAAAAGCGACATTTATCTTTGAGAAACCAGGGTCAGACAGTCCCTGGAGCAATTGGGGGTTAAGGGTCCTGCTCAGGTAAACCCACCCTGGGATCTGAACCAATCACAGGGACAGAGAGCTGGCAGCATCACATTCAGAAGTGCATTTTCCCATGATGCAGTATTCTTCCTTATGATGATTCCACCTAATCAGATTGGCTGTGTTAAACAGTGCTGTATTGCTTCCTCCTCTCAAAAGGATGGCACTGCAAACACTGCAGGGAGCCACTGGGCTACTTTGAGTTCCCAATTTACAGTTTTTCAATTGCTTTGGCACTGCAAGGTTCTACATTACAGTGTGCAGAGTTCACTGGCATCAGAAAGCACTCGCATGCACGTGTAACCTCTTCAGATCGCAAGACACAGTACAATAGCAAACAAAAAGTCACCCAGCACTGTATTACAGAAACGCAGCAAACTGTGAAAAGATCATGTACTGAAACACAACAATGCCATATCACTGCAATTTATGGAATATATTTTAAAATCATTTTGAAAGCTTGGTTAACAGTTTTGCATGTACAGACTAACATGGTGATCACATACATATATAGTTTTGGGGGTAAAATTATTACAGTGGGAAACTACATAATCTATTTTGACCAATAAGACTAAAGCATTATGGTGTGGGAATTACACATTTGTACACATGTGCAAATGTTAATTGTCATTTGAGAAATGCTCCAAAGCAAATCGAGGAAAACTAAATCATTTCCACGCAGCTGACATCTTGATAGTTTCAAACCATGTGGCTCAGGCTTACTGCGGCGTGTGTTGGAAACCGTGCAACTGGCATAAATTAGGAGGAGGCGGGAAATCAAACATATCAGGCTTTGGGTCGGGCTGTGGTCGATGCCTGGATTGGCCCGGGACGTCACCGATTTTATATTGCCATTCCAGGATGTCTTAATTTGGATTCCACATCTCAGATCTTCTCCCGGATAGTAGCAGCACGGACGTCCTACATTCCACCTTCAAGAGTCAAGATTGAAGATTCAAAGCACTTATTGTCATATGTACAGTAGAAAAGTGCATTTCCCTGTGCAATGAAATTCTTACTTTGCTGTCCACACAAAAATGCCGAGGTACAATATAATAGCAAAAGAAAAATAGTAAAATACATAAATACTTCTGCCCCCTCGCTTCCTGCCCCATGAAATTCTTTCAGCTTGGAAAAAAAAACGTGGGCGTCTATTTGAGCACGTCGCCCCCTTCAAAAGCCCCGTAAGCAGATGACCTGTTACCCAGCACGGCCGCCTCTTTATCCACATTTTGTTTTTATGCCTCCGTGTGCCAAATAAGGCTCAATTTTTTTACGATTTTTTTTTTTTTGCGGCTCACAAAAACGGCTCTATTAGTCAAGGCTTAGAAGAGTGCCACAGTCACTAGATAAATTACAGATTTAAAATATGACTTTTCACATGACCGCACTGACGGTATGTCACAGAAAACGTCCTCGCTGACATCACAAGCACCATGATTCAAAAGCAGGGCCAATAAAATTATAAATCAGCTACTCTGAAAAACAGCCCACCGCTCTTTTTTCTCCCTCTAAAAGAAACAAGTCTCACATCAAATAGAAGTTGAGCCATTTCTTCATAAATATTAAAGCACACGCCTGGGCAGCGATATCCTGTAAGCAGCAATTGCACAAACTGCAGGAGATCCGGAAGGCAGATCTGGTCTCACACAGGAGCAGATTCAAGGGGAGACTATGGGGCTGATCTATTAGCTTATTATTTCCAGCGGTACTTTAACCTGCCTTCGAAACTCTTACCTAAAAGGAGGAAATTTCCACCGAACTGCAGCATTTTAGCCGATTGGGGTATCAGCTTATCCTTAAATTGGCAGTAAACCTGAAGATAACATCAGTCAGTGCAGTTCCAGGACTATTATGGGACCTAGAAACTGCTTTCCCCTCATCGCAAGTAGAGGAGTTTGCTCCATGGCTAAGCAATTAACTCCTGGCTAAATAA
>JAODKK010000002.1:25911958-25928891 GCA_026774405.1 Petrocephalus microphthalmus | reverse complement strand
CATGCGGCTGTCCTTGCTCTCCCTCCCACCCCCCCCCAGGATTAAGCCCTCCCCAAAATCCTTCTAAGTCTCATTTATGGCAATGTGTGAGCCGCACCGGTGGCATTCTTTGACGATTATATACACGAGGGATTAATTAATATATGGCAGATGCAATTGTCCACAAACAAGTCGGATGTCTGGACAGCTGACAGTATTGGCATTGTATAATTAGCGACACAAATAGTTACCAGGAATCATTTCCAGGAAAGGATGTGCGGAGTTCTGTTGGTATGGGGGGGGGGGGGGCAGTTAAGTGTTGACGACGGTGCTTCAGAAATGCAGAAGTGTTTACTTTGTATGGCATCAAACTCAGTCACACATCAGCCACTGGTCTTTCTGGACCTCCATTGAAAAGAATAGAGAGACTTCGAGATGAACAGGGGTTAGCAACCTTCCTAGGGCATGCTGGGTAATGCAGTTTACAATGCTCTGGCATGATCTGAGGGTCATAAACCAGACATGAGAAAAAAAACTCAAACCTAAACTTCTAAACTTGGCTGAATCACCGTTATTAGTACTGAGAACAAACCCTTTCATGCTTGCCCAGACAAGCTACCAAAATGAAAGCAGCACAGGGTCAAACGAGGATTCTGTCAATACATGTCAAATGACCGACATTAACCACAACCTCTTGGCTAAAAGGACACTTAGTGTTTTGCAAAGGGACTCCATGTAAACATAATTCCTGAATTAGTTTGCCTCTCCTGTTAAAGCAAACAGACCGGGAGCTATTTTAATTGCCCTGTATGATCAGTAAAATGCTAGGATTAAAAAGGGGGAAAATTTTATGTCCAAATCCCATGAATAATCATAAATACAACTGCTACTTCAACACCAGCACACAAAATTAGCCTCTCCAAAAAACAAAGTGTTCTATTGTTGCTTTCATGGGACATAATAATTAAAAAGTGCCCCTTGTTGACATGGTGAAGCTCAACTTTGGCCATCCACACATCACATGAACCCTGCTGTGGTAGCCGGTTCGAGTCCCAGAGCCCTCGAGCGAGGCCGCCAAGCCACGATTGCTCCAGTGGAGCTGCACGTCAGCCATCCCTGCACTCTCACCTGCATGTCAGCGTGTTTCGGAGGACAGAAGAGGGTTATTTATGCAAAAAGCCACAGCCCAACTTCCCGCCATCCGTACTTGTAAGCATCATTTCTTTTCATTGGGCTGAATATTCAAAGGAAGCGCCCAAATCCTGCAGGCCCGGGGCATCACGACACGAGGCTGTCGTCCAGACGTCTGTATTCAGCTACGTGGTCGGGATCCCTGGGGGGCATCGGGGCCCCCATCAGTGCCCCCCATCTGCACGTCTGGCTCTCAACCCCGCTCGTAACCAAAGACAAACCCAACACCCCCCCCCAAATGCTTCAAGCCTCCCAGGGTTGGGGTTAATGGCAGAAGCACCTGGTGGCTCTGACAAGCAGCGGGTGGTAATGGGCTTAAGGGAGAGGATGTGTAACCAAACCGGGTGAGTTATAGGTTCCAATCCCACGGGGAGTAAGTGTGTACGAGTGTGTGTTTGAAAGAGCAGGCGCGGCCTGCCACCAGCCAAGAGGCTGCATGCTAAGCGTGAGGCCCTATCCCCCCATGACATTCTAATTACACTTCTAGACTGAAGAGCAGATCAGGACAACCGGTCAGGTTAATCCTCAAGTAAAGATGCGCCACAGAATTCTGGTGGAGACTGGTGTCAGCGCCACCTTCAGGAACAACCCGAACATGACAAGCATGGGGGGCATGTCGAATCTCCTGGTGAGACTCAGAGAGCATCGGCAAACGCCCGACCATGTCAGATGCGCTGTCACCGGACCTCACTGCCATACTGCCGAAGCCACAACAAAAGCTACAAGGGCAGACTGGGCACCGCAAGCACGCATTCAGACTTGCTGTAATCCACTTCCTGCTGGAAGAGACACCTGTTGCTGTTGGCTGAGAGCACAAGTGGAGGCGGGTAAGGGGGCACTTAACGCAGTACACAGACCCCGGCGGCGGCTTGGGTACACCTGCTGAAGGTAAAAATAGCAGAGCCGCATTTCCTATACATTCGCGATCAGAGCCTCTGGAAACAGCAGTCAGCATCACTGCATCAGCTGTTAACCGTAATCAATTATTCAACCCCCATCCCCCAAATCTAATGCTTTCACCCATAACCAACACCCTGTGGTCCTATGAAAGTGGTGCTGGGGCAGGAATCAGGCTCTGACCAGGATGGATTGATGGAGAGATGACGAGATGCAGAAATATATTCTATATATACTTTATGTACTTTATTGATCCCAAAGGGGAAATTAATCATGCCACTTAATACAATAACAGGAAGTAGCTGCACTGCCCTCCCTGTCCGAGGGAGGGAACAGGCCTGGCTAATTATACGCAGCCCCCATTGTCCCAGACATCAGAAGTGCCGGCAGAGAATGAGAAAAGCGGAGCGGCGTCCCGGGCTGACAGATCCGCCGTCATGCTCGCTGGACTGCTTCCAGCTACCCGCCCCTGACTAGCAGCCCAAAACAAGAGGACTGATCCTGCGGCTTTTCTACTAATCAATAGCGACAATTACGGCCATTTCTCCATTAACCGTGCAAACGGCACAGGCCACGACAGCTGGCCGGCAGCCCGCGGTGATTTAGGGCCTCTCGACTGCAAACCTCGTCTTACAGGATGGAGGTATGCGAAAAGATGGATGTCAGTTATATGGCCCGTTAGAACCCAGAACCCAGGGGGTAGAACATTTTATGCTATAACAGAACCATTCAGCCAGACGTACAGTAATGCACAACAGTCGCCAGGCTCCGTGTGCAGAGAACATGCCAGAAACACAATAATAACCAGCAAACTATGGGAACCAGAGAAAACCATTTAAAAAGTGTAACAGCTGATGTTAAGTCTTTGCGGCATGCTCATACTGGATAGACCTTTCTGGGACCCCAGCATACCCAAGCACTGGGCCAGCCAGCCCCCCCGCCCTCTCCAGCACCCTTTGGGGGGGGGAGCGACCGTCAGCAGACACCAAAGGCTCCCCGTGACAGGTCAGCAACAGGCCCAGCTTAATTAAACTGCCGGAGACAATACAGAGGTCCATCAAGCTTTTCCAAAGCTCAGCGAGGCATGAGGTGTGAGCCCCCGCCAATCACCTGCAGCTCCTCAGTCACATGACACATGTCTGCCGCTCGGATGGCGCTAATGGCATCACGGCACAGAGGGATGGACCTTCTCTGCCCAATATGGCGCCTCGATCCTCAGGTCTTCTCACAGACAAAGGGGGCGGGCTGCTGTACTCCCCAGCAGTGTCACATGACTGCAAGCCCCCCCACCCCCCACCCCCCCACCACTGAATACCTAAAGTCATCCAAGGTAGGGAGATGGGGAGATGTTTACTAATTATATACCATGTGCACTTAATTATCTAAATAACCTCTGCCCCCAGCACCTGTCTAGCCTTCATACATTACCCCCCCCCAAAGCACATAGCTGTAGAAAATACAGCTTGTGTGCATCAAAACAATTACCGAAATGTTACTTACTGGCAGCGTAACTGAAAACTTCACAGTTATTCTGGCAATACTGACAGCCCCCATAATCGAGGTCCCCAGACCGAATATTTGCTCCAGTCGTGCAGGACTAATACACTTCAGGGTACTTCAGCGCATCCAGATTTAATGGTGATAATTGCAGTTCTTGATGGCTGGAAAACTTTGAGTTATTCCTTTCTTTAATAAAATCATCTTTCGAAAAAAAAAATGATCGTGCTGTAAGATGCTACAAGATAAGTGTGGCATGTCAGGCGAGGAGGACGCCCCTGTAAGACATGGGGGGGGGGTTTATTGAAACACAACAATACTGGGGTCCACTGGGTACCAGGCAACATGCTCAGGCACCCTTCCAGCCCACACATAGTTCCTAGGGAATGCAGGGTTGTGGATAAACCAGCAAGTCTACCGCAATTAAACTGCATTAAGATTGCCCTTGGCCATTAATGTGATGCATGAATTCCAGGTGGGGGGGGGGGGGGGTTAAGAATCTCACTACACAAACAGGAAGTAAGGAATAAATCAAGTGCTAGTCTTATAACGCAAACGGTGGTGTTCCTTCAGTGGGGTGGGGGTACACTTCATTAAGGAATGCAGGAATTAATCAGAAACAGTGACTCAAATGCCTATTCATGTATTCATATAGACAAAGAAGCAGTCACAAATGCTCTCTGGAAGACCTTTTGAAACACAGGTCCTTGGCCTTCTCCTTCCATAGCACACCTACAAAATCTCCAGTGCAAAATAAAGGCTCCGCCTCTCAAATGCCATCAGCCGTAATTAGCCTGGAAGGCCAGGCAGTGGGGGTACATCATAAGAGGATCACCCTAGCTTTGGTGCTGGGGCAGGCCGGACCCTCGTTTGCCTCCAACGGGATTCCTGTTAGCAGGAGCACAGAGGTGAAGGCCATACTAATTATGGCACCGTAGGCTGAAGACAACAGGGGTCCACAGAATAAATAATATTCCAAGAGAAAGAAAATCACAAAGATTCTGTAAGACTCACTGAAGAACTGTGCAATTTACAGTAGCGAGGCAGAGCGCAGGTTTGCAGGGTGAGGGACCCCGGGGGGCAGTATTCTGATTTGCTGCACGTGTCACCTCCCGTTTTCTTGTGGCTTTTCTGGAACGTTCCACAAAAAGCACCCAACCTACACTTAGCGGGGTGGGGGGTGGGGAGTATTTAATTTCATCTGCCTGCCAAACAATAGGTCTTTAAAGACAATGGGTAGGACAATTACTGTGTCAAATTGTCATCTCTGACGAGTGCGTTTCATTGGATGCGGTACAGACTCGTATCTGAACAGTGGGTGGTTTGGGGCCACTGTCTGATGGCCGTTACCAGTCATGCCATTTCCACCAAACCAGCAATGGGTTAGTTACACGCAAGCAGTAAATACCCCATAGGTTATAACAATGTGGGGGGGGGTTCCCAGAATAACTATTATACATCACATATTTTGGCCAAGAATAAGGGTATCATGTATCCCTATAAGTCATTACAGCGATTCAAATATTTATATCCAAATAATGTCTTGAATCTTTGCTGCATGTATCTATCTCCAATCGCCAGAACTCGCCCAAACAGATTTTCCCAGAGAAATGCTGCCCCCTAGTGTTTGTACAAATCCGAACTGGCTCACGTTAGTCACATCGCAAACAATACCAAACACCAACGCCACATATGGCCTCTCTGTAGCACATTAATGAGGAGGAACCGTCGGTACATTATCTACACCGCAGCCATTCCGGAACATTCCCTCAGCACTAACCGACAGGCCACCCCCCCCAATGGACAACGCAGACCCAGACCTGTCACCTCGACGCCTGATTTATCGGCTGCGTCCCAGCCTCCGAGAGAAACCTGACCTTTTTTCTAAGGAGCAATAAGTGACGAATGGATGGGGGGGGAGTCTCACACTGATGTCAGAAGCCATCTGTGGGCTGTTCCCACCATCAGAGGTGTGGGGGGGGTGGTGCACAGCAGATTAGGGAATTCATCACAGATTTTGACTACTCTCCTCTCAAAACTCCTATAATTTCCAAAATCTTATTTAACATACTTATAATCACTGACAAGGACGACTACTCCCCCCTCGCTACAAACCAGTGAGAGTCTGCCCCCCCCCCCAAAAAAGATTCAACCTGCATGCTACGGACTGGTTCAGGGCTCATGAAGAGGGTTACTGAGGGCAGCCTTAACGCTCCCAGTTTTATTAAAGTTTATTAAGTTAACTTAGTGGGAAAACACACAAAGCCGCAGGTGGGACACTAGCCCATCAGGGCACACTCACACGCCTGTGTACAATTTGCTATCTCCAAACTCCCACTGGGGGGTTAGGGTCTTCTGAATGGGGGAAAAGAAAAGGGGGAATAATTTGCCGGGGAGGGGGGTGGTGACAGGGAAAGGAGAGCAGCTGCCTGCTGGGTTATAGAAAACAGCTACATTTCATTTTGGGTGGGGGGGCAAAGAGATTATGAATTAGCCTTAGTGTAGGAGGGCTGGGGGGTAGCGTAGGGGGGCGTGTGTATAAACACGTGTCATTCCAACACTGAGCTTGTAAGCCCAGATTTATCAGTCACTGTCACATATCCCCATGCGAGTCGACTGCGGTCGCATGTTTGCACGCTCTGCAGGTTCCGACGCGGAAAGATGCATTTCGGCACTGCAAACCGATCAGAGGCTGGACTGCCCATTTCAGCTGCTCTATATCCCACTTAAAAGTACAATTAAATGGCATTTTTAAAACATTAGCCTCAAAGGTTTAAATTACAGAACTGTTAACACACTGGAGTGTTGTTATGGTGGCTGACTATGTGGTTACCCTGTGTTGTCCGGCTGACCGTGTGGTTACCCTGTGTTACCCATAAGGCTGTAGTGGCTGACCGCGTGGTTGCCCTGTGTTGCCCGTATGGCCACAGCGGCTGACCGTGCGGTTACCCTGTATTGCCCATGTGCTGACCTTGTGTTGCCCGGGTGGCCGCAGCGGCTGACCATGAGGTTACCCTGTGTTGCCGCCAGGGCCCTCACCAAAGCGTGCCTCCCTCTCCTCCAGCTCCCTCTTCAGCAGGCTGTGCTCCTCCTTCATCTTGGCCAGCTCCTGGCTGCTCCTCGTGCTTAGCGCCCGCAGTCTCCTGGCCAGAGCCTCCAGGTGCTCCCGCTCCCCATACAGGCACTTCATCTCCACCTTCACCTCCTTGGCGCTGGAGAAGTCGCCCCCTGCATGGAAAATGGACAGAAATCCACACGAATCAGACCAAAATGAAGTATGGAGTCACCTTTTAACATGAATCACAAGGTATCTATACCCAATTTCCCCTTGGAGACAGATAAATCTCAGGACGTCACTGATAAATCTCAGGACGTCACAGACAAATCTCAGGATATCATAGATAAATCTCAGGACGTCATAGATAAATCTCAGGATATCATAGATAAATCTCAGGACATCACAGACAAATCTCAGGACGTCATTGATAAATCTCAGGATATCATAGATAAATCTCAGGACGTCATAGATAAATCTCAGGACGTCATGGTAATCACAAATATTTCCTCCAGGATTAGCGCTAACTTACTATTAAAGATTTATGAATACTTCGTAAGTACTAGTCAGTCCTACTTCTCAGCCACTGGATAATTTTGGGGGCCACATTCAGCACCCCTGCCCCTGCCTTATGCTTCCATGAGGGTGGGTAGAATCTCCCAGCCAGTTCATGGCGGGGGCACTACCTGAGATGGCGGCCATCTTGGCCTCGTGCAGAGCCAGCAGCTGCGTCTCGCTCTCGCTGACCTTCCTCCGCAGGCTGCTGCCCAGCTTCTGACTCATAACCACCTGGGAGGGGGGAAGGGGGGGGGGGTCAGAGGGAGTGGAGCTCCAATGAGCCACAGATCTGCATGGCTTTGGTCTGCGGCTGGAGGGGGTGCAGGAATGCAAAGCAGCATCCTTCCAAACAGCCGGCCACACAAACACACGCACATGTCCACGGCACCACCATTCACACCACCCATCAGGACAACAGGAAACGCTCACCAAGGCCTCCAGACGTAACATCAGGCTGGCAGAGAGCGGATCTGCTCAAATGGCATCAAGCCTCCCAGAATCCCTCCCCTGGTGGCTAAAGAACCTGAATGGATGGTAACAGCTGAAGCCCACAGATTCGGCAGGTTTGCCAGGTTTCCTGCTGTCCATCAAGGCCAAGCTCGGCCCGGTCCAGCAGTTACGCACGCAGCAAAGGCACACGGCACCGGGCAGAACGAGGACTGGGTCACATGGCGATGGCCTGCCACCGCGGGCGGCTCTGTAAACCCCACATCTTCAATAAAACAAGGAAGGAGTCTTCAATGCACTTCCCAGGCTGTGAAGCTTGTGTGCCGCCAGGGAAGGGCCCGGGTGATTCCTCTCCTTATTTACCCCACCAGTGCTCGTGCTGCAATGACTCACCACGTTCATCGAGGAGCTTTCTCTCGCAGCTAAGCCGCGGGAACCTCCAGGAGAACCAACTGCTGCATTCAACAAGACATCTCCCACGTCAGCGCTGCCTGGCCAGGGCCTGAACACTGGGAGAGATTCATTCGAGAGGCTTCCCCCTACAGGAGGTCAGCTCACCTGACTGTGGCATCATGCACAAGCCATTCCAGTCATCTCAAGAAACTTGTGGGCGAGGTGATATCACCATCCCGTGGTTTGGGTGGGACACAGTGTCCCAATAGGTACAGGGTGAGACCATAAGGCAAACAGTGAGTCTGCCACCTACAATGACAACCTACTGTCACACCCCCAGACCCAACCAATCAATCCCAAATCCCCCTGGCAAGCTTACATTAGTCTGACGCACTGGAGTTTAACTCATTTGGCCTCAGACAATAGCTTGCAGTGGGAAGATGACGTTCTCCTTTCGAAGAGAAAACCAGGCCTTTGTTAACGTCTGACAGCTTTGTTTACAGCATTCAAAGAAATACTTTTTTTTTTTTAATGAACACTTTTTACCTATTTAAAAGCGCCATTTTCTTTCTGAAAGGCCCATTATGGGCGTTCAGTTCCAGGCTCTTTGTATAGAGCTGCCCACACCCATCAGGACTGCTGAGTCACTGAGCTCTTGCACAGAAAGATGGGCTTGGTGGGCCACCATGGCAAGCTGAATGCTTGCTATGTCAGCTGTACGCCTGTTGGGGGCAGGCTTGCTTCCAGTGGCAGTCGTTTTCTGCCACCAGTGGGTAGGTTAGTGTGACAAAATCTAGAGGGCCTGGCCCACTTCCAAAGCACTCTCAAAACCAGGGCAGAGACAATGTACAGCCTCATGGATGAGAGGCCATCAGGTCAATCTGTGACCTCTGACCTCTGATAAAGCTACCAGCCACTGCATGGACAGCAGGACTTCAGTTAGTCTACAGCATGTAAGCTCAGTAAAGCAGGCTGCCCTGTTATTTATTTTCTTATAAAGCGAATGAGGTCCCACCACAGGGACTCACATCGATATCTGTCCTTTAAGGAGCACCCAATCCAGGGACCAGTTCCTCGTCCCTGTTAATGCCGGTGCAAACAGCCCCGGAGTAAGAAGAGGGCTAGTGAGAGACAGTGAAGTACCATCTGAAAGCTCAGACTCCCCGCTTTCAGAGGAGCCATTACCCGCAGAGAGGCGCTGAAGTGCCGCCGGGAGGGGACCTGCTTTTATTCAGAGCTCAATTACCCATAATGCCCAGGGCCTGCTCGATGGCACATGCATCACACAGGCAGGGGGCTACTCCAGCTCATAGAGTCAGCCGTAATGGAGGGAAGTCGGAGACAAACTCTTACTCTGGCTGTGGCTTCCCTGATGGATGTGTTCAGGGCTTGTTCTCTCTCCTGGAGTCTGCGAGAGGAAAAAAAAATAGATGTAGTATTTATTCTGGAAAATATTCAGAGCAGGCACCAGCAGGGACAATACCTAGTCAAGACTATGTTCCTGCATTCATGTAAATGTGGGCTTGATGGCGTAAATGTGTGATATAATACATGAGGTCATTCTGGGTTACTCCAGCTTAATACCATTTCATTTCCAGCCCTTGAATCATCGTATTAGCTTCTTGCTTTGGTAGATGTTGTGTGGCTCCTGCTCCAGTGCTGCTTACACCTGTACCTGGGCCTTCGCTGGAAGCCCAGCCTAGCTGCACTTACACCTAGTCGACTCTCTGACAGCACGTATGTCTGTGATGTGCTATTCACCCGACTTGTACGTCTCTTTGGAAAAAACTGTTTGCTAAAAATATAAATGTAATAAATGACACTTTATCAGCACAGGGTGGGGGGGCAGAAGGGAAACGATGGCTTGGTATTTTTACTACACTGTCCTGAACACCTCCATGCTACTCAGAGACTCCAGCAGTCTGCGTTACCCAAACTGTGCTGTTCCATAGTCACCATGAAATGTATCTGCGAGCCAATGGCATCTGCATATGGGGTGTTATGTGGCTCAGTTGATTTGGACTGGGTATATGAACTGTGCCCATGATCAGAAGGTTGCTGGTGCGAATCCCATGGCAGGCAGCTTGATGCCATTGTTGGGCCCCCTGGGCACGCCCCCCTCCACAATTGCTCCAGGGTTGCTGCATATAGAAATGACTATGGAGGTACAGCATTAAAATCAACCTCACTCACTCTGCACACCATATCCACATGAAACGTTTTTTCTTGAAAAATTATATCATTGTCATCAATTTGTCGGTACATCAAGTCCAGGCATCACGTACAACACCAGCATTTCGGACTGACTTCTGAAAGCTGTCCCGATGACATGTGTGATAATTTTGCTAATTCAGAATCACGTTATATATTCATGTTCCTGGCTTCATACCAACCCTTGTCGTGATCAACGAGGTCACAAGCTACAATTTCACGGTGATCCTTTCCAGATGGATTCAGTTTGAACAGAGGAGGATGGATCTAAAGTGAGTCTCGACGGGACAGATCATTAGCAAAGCAGTCATGATCTGATGTGCACAGGGACTTAATCAGGACCACCTACTAGTAGCATACTTAAATACAGCAATGCCGTATCAACCATCCTCTCCACCTTGGTGTGCTGAGCAGAGAGCCCCACCTGCTGGATGGAAGAAGTACTACATGCTTGCCACAATTCAGGAGCCCATCATTGGGCCAGCAACTCCAAATCAATAGACCATGCCACTGACCTCAGCTCACAAGCCCAGTTCTAAGAAATACCACATATCATCTGACTTTACAGTGAGAAACATGCTTTTCCCCCCCCAGAGTTGTTTGGTGCAGAGGGGAATGAAATTATACCGAATCTTTGAGGACAAATAATAATAATGAGCGTAATTCAGAGACTGACAGGCAGGAAGGTAGAAAATCACCATCTCCATTATGCTGACTGAAAAGCTATTAACATCAGCGAGCGAGGCGCCATAGGGGGAGAACAAACTCGCTTTCATGACAAGGAATAAAAATTCATAATGCTGACAAGTCTGCTGGACGTTTAATCTCATTTGCAGGAAGGTAGGGCTAAGTGTCCCGGGTGGGGAGTGCATGATTAAAAATACAGCGGGGTAATCAGATGCTTAAAAAAAGTGTAGAGAAACACTTGCTTTCATTCTTTTCACGAACTAGAAGCCCTGGAGGACTCCCAGCAGCTTTCTGAAAACTCCGGAGGAGGGAGAAAAAGAAGTTTAAAGTGGGGGAGGAGGGGTACTGCCCCAGGATTCCGATGGCGTTCCCCCCCCAAACTGACAGGGACAAGGCACGGAGAATCTTCTGCGGAGACGGTTTCGCCCAATCAGAATCAAGGAAACAATCAGGAACCGGATTTAGCCAAAGTGGGTTTCAACTCTGTCAGCTGGATCATCCACAGGTTTGGTTCTTAATGCCAATTGGCCCAGTGAGACGCATGGAGGTGCTGATTGGGCGGGGGGAGACTGATACAGGTTCTGATTGGCCCGGGAATTTACCTGAGCACGGCCAGAGGCCGGCGGGTACAGAGCCGCATGCGGTGCTGTGAGGTCACCGTGTCCTGCAACGCCCGGCCCAGCTCACGCAGCTGGGCAGGGCTACAGTGCCACAAGGCCGGCCCCTGGTCCTCCTCCCCCTCCAGGAGCTGCCCCTCCTGCAGGAGCTCCTGCTGCAGCTGTGCGCTCCTCTGCTGCAGGCCCGCCAGCCGCCGCTGCAGCTCCTGCATCTCCTCCTGCAGAGAGTCCCCATGTCACCCAGTTAGCTCTTATTGCATCATTTAAAGCGCTGCACACCTGGGGGAGCCGCAGCCAGACACCCAGCAGGCGCTCTTTACCTCGACCAGCTGCTTCTCCTTCAGCAGATGGTCCCTCCACAGTAGCGGGTGCTGGGCACCTTCCTGGGCCGGATACGAAGCGCCCTTCCCGACTCCAGGGGAACGGGGGCCCTCTCTGTCCATCACAAAACACACAGCCTTCACTACAGAGAGCTATCAAGGCTGGGCCCTGGTCTTCCTGCACCACAGCACTGATGATACAGTCTACAGCTTAGGACACTAAGCCCCCCCCCCCAGGAACCAGGTAGGATAGGGGCACATGTACTCCCAAATATTTCACTTGGCTACATTTGTCCCTCCCCCCCCCAAAAAAAATAGACCTTCTCCCCAGTACTGAACTTTGCCCATGCCCTTGCCCCCCCAGATACGGATTCCTCAGACAAATGAGAACACACCAAGTACAAGGCAGTTATCCACTGTACCGAGAGACATAAGCTAAGCTGCATCAAATTCTGAGGCTCAGCACCCAGAAAGATAAACAGCTTCTTCCTTACTAGATTAAATCTTCCTAATATTTTCTTTTAATTAATCATTTTGCTGTCCTCACAGAAAGTGCACTAGAGTGGCAAATTTGCTTTGCACGTGATCCATTTGTTTAGAGAAAAAACATGTTTTATCACGGTAAATGAGTCAAAAGCACAACGGGAGCATCGTCAACCCCCAACCCACCGTTACACGTACCTGCTGCCCAGCGCCGCCCCCTGCAGGGCACTCCGCACAGCGACCTGCAGGCGCTCCAGGAGGCGGGACACAGAGGGATGCTGGGAGGGCAGGCCGAGCACCAGCGCGCTCCTCTCCTGCCGCAGTTCATCCAGCTTCCTCCCGAAGCGCTCCGCTGCAGGAAAAGCCATGTGTCAAACAGGAAGGGGCGGGGCAAAGGACCAGGGTGGCCATGGAGGTCAGTTCAGATTGGGGCCTATTGGGGCATATATCCATGCCAGGGTTCCCCAATGCAACACAGTTGTCAGACTTCCCTGTTCAAATAAACCTATTAATCTGACATTTAGTTGATTAGGATGTGTTTGACCATGGAAATCTGGGGCTGTGTTGGATTCTAGCCCTCCTTCTGGTCTAATCTGTGAAGAGACAAGATACTAAAGGCCATCTAACAGAAATGCAGATTTTACAATATTGGCATAATATGTGACCTGGACCAGCAGAGGGTACAGTAGTTAAAGAAACCATTTCAAAACCAGGAGATGGTCGGGACAGCTTGCTGTGGACTTGCCCACTATATCTATTTTTAGGTAACAATGGAAACAGTTTCTTTATCTTGTCTGTACTTGTGAGAGCCGGCTTCACAGATACATGCTGGGAATTCGCTAAAGATCAGATGCAGTCAATCTGTCTGATCACTGGTCTGATACACCATTTAGGACAGAAAATTAACCCACAAAGAACCATCAGTGCAGAATTCAGAAAGACAAATTTTCATGTTGACAACCAAGTTCAGTAAACTGGATCTCAAGATTGAAAAAAGTCTATTAAACCCCAAAGATGGGCCAGGCAGAGAGATGTGTCTGGACCAGCTCAGGATCTAGGAGGGATCTGACAGCTGTCAGCCTTTGCCAGCATGCAGAACAGAAGGCTTCATTTAAAAACAAAGGTTAGATTAATGGACCATTGTGTGTCAAATTAATGCTAACTGCTGCATATTAACCTAGAAAATGGTCAAAGGGATTTAAGCAGCAAAATCTGCATTTAATCCCATTATAATGCTGGGTGAGTGTGGAATACAGTACATATACAATATTTATGCAAATGTTTTAGGGCAACTCAAGGGCAAGGAATTAAGTGGCTGACTCTCAGATGAGACCAACATGTGACTCCAGGGTGGTGACCTTCTGTACAAAGCATGGGGGCTACTCTGCCCGACAGAACCTTCACAGCTAAATAAATCAATTAATAAAGACAGGGTGTGCTTATTGCCCAGGGTAGACAGGTTAGAGTGTCTGTCACTGGCAGCAAGGATAACCAGGGGCAGTAAAACGCACAAGCTATCCTAGGCTATGGCCTAGGGCCCCGCCAAACATCAGGGCCTGGCAATGGGGCAGTTCAATAAAATCGGTATCCGTGTCCCCTAGATAAGTTAATCTGCCCCTGTGGACGGCGGATAGTCGCAATCTCTCTGTAAAGGTAGGGGGGGATACCCTCCAGAAGCCCCCTGGGAATTGAGGCTGCAAACTGGTGTGGCATTGGCAAGTAAAACACTTAAACCTGCACCACTATTGACAGGAACTTGTGCAAACCAAAGTAAGACAATGGTAAGTGTGAAAAAGTGAGGATGGAGTAATACATGAAGACCATGCACGCAGATATCACCATAATGAAAATGAGTCCTTTATCTACACGCAGTATCACAGAAAATAATTACATTCTTATTAATAGCATCTTATTATCAAGCCTTGGCAGCAAACCCAATCTATGACTTTCTGCAGCTCCAGGACAAGGGCTTAGGAGTGTCAGAGCTTCTCTGAGCTGATCCCCTCCTCCCCAGCTGACCCCCCTCCCTCCCCAGCAAGGCTGGTGGCCCCCTCTCTCACCTGTGTCATAGTCATCTTCCAGCACCGCCTTTTGCTGAAGGCCTTGCAACTTCAACATCATGGACTCGATCTGGGGGGACAGGAGCTTAGGGTGACTGAGAGAACAAAGTAAGCTACACAACCGTAACACACACTCAGCACAGTGATTACCACCATGACACAAGGGGGGGGGGGGCAGAGTTGTCAGGGCAGCAGAAGGTTTTGCTGCAAAGAAGCAAGAGAAAAAATGTCCATTTTCCTTGAATCCACTAGAAGTGGCAGAAAATGCACAATGCAGCACGAGCTGGGAGGACCCTGGCTCCCATGGGCCAGTGACGGGCCTCATTGGTAACAAGTGAGAGCAAAGCCCCGCCCCTCGCAACATGACTGACAGCGATGGTTAGACAAATGGATGCTCAGATAGAGTGTGACAGACAGATGGATGTGTAAATGGATGGTTTGGCAGCGTGATAAAGCAAACAGTCTGATGGATCGTCCCATGAACGGGGGGAAATGTAGGCTGTAGACTGTCAGGGAGCCAGATACCAGAGACAAATATAAACTGTGACACGGACGGATCGATACCCCCACCCCCCCGCAAAGGACTGCATTTTTCTCTGTGCAATGCAAATGATTTTTGAGTACACATCCGACAACTATGGAGGGGACTGGGGGGGGAAGGAGGGTGTGATATTTTTAGGTGGAACTGAGCCAAGGCACACTGTCACCGCTATGGAGATGAGAGGCACGGACTAGTGCACTGATCCTGATAAGACAGGGATCCATCGGGTTTCACTCGGAAAAGGGCTATAAGGGTTCCGCCATGGAGGACAGTCTGCCGTGGGTGACGTCCTGTGCTACATGTCACCCGTGTCCTAGGCGTGGCGATAAAAGGACATCAGTCGCTGGAGTAGTGGCAAAATACCAGGTAGGATGGGTCAGAGCAGGCCGGGCCATGGTGAACTGGGGCGAGCTGGGCTGGGCTGGACTGGCAGCACCAGATCGCAGCTGCATCCACGGCCCGCGAGGCTCACAGACAAACAACGCGACGGCAGCTGGCGGCCGCCACATGAACGTGAGCAGAGGTTACCCCTGAGAGTCGCTGCCTGAGAGTCAGATGGCGGTTCAGCACAGCACCTCCCCCCTCCCGGACTCCAACAGCGATTGGTTCTTATACGGCCTACCGCTAGATGGGCCCGGGTCCGGGAAAGAGGCTGCTGTTTGGGGCTAATGGGTACAGTGTTACATGGGAGGCACCGATGCTGGCTGCCTCAGTGAGAGCATTTAGGCAAATAAACGGCACGGTCACATGCAGGACCGTGTTTGGGGAACCGCTCCCAATTAGACAGCAGTCCATGGCCCCCCCCAGGAACTGCAGACACGATGCAGTTTTAAAACCCATCGCTCTGTTTCGTGAGACGTTCCTAGGGAGGAATTCAGATCCATCCAGATTATTTCAGATCAATCAGAACAGCAGTGGGGAAGGCAATTAACTGGCTGCAATCGGCTGAGTTCACAATATTAAGGCCCCAGCCGTCAAACACTTTATTGGATGGGAAAAGGGGGTGGGGCCATGAGGCGGGGCCTGCTCTTAAAGCACCCACGCAACTGAAACACAGCCCCGGAGGGATCTCCCCAGCAGCGAGTTTTGGGGAGGAATTACAAATTCATCCATGCTGATTTATTCATGAGGAAGCGGCATTCGGCAGGGCGCCTCCGGAGAACATTCCGAAATCCCAGCCAGGCACTTCAGCTGCAAGGTTTTCAATAAAACAAGCAAACAACATGATTCCAGCAGCCATGAATAAGTCATGGTGTCTGGATAAAGCGAGCTACACGGTGCTTCACAGACACGGCTCATCACTCATTTATATCCCGCCCATGGAGAAGCGAAACACGGGAGAAGCCCAACTTCAGGCTCGGAGGCGTTCCCGGGACGCGGGCTGGCCCCTGCAAACGGCTGGTGCTCCATGTGGGCCACAGTAACAGAGTTCCGGTGTGGAACTTCACTCCTGGATCTGCCAGCCCATAAATCTGGCTCGCCAAGGGCGAGGATGACGCACCACGCTCCAGGCTGCTACCCTGCCCCACCCTTCTGTGAGCCCCCGCAGCCAAATGAAGAAACCTGGTGACCTCCCACAATCCTTTGCTGAAGTGGCGCAGCCCCACGTGAAGCCAGTCGCCTGGGCAGGGGGGCGGGGCCCATTCTGCGGCCGGCATGCCAGCTCAGTCAGTGTCACAGTGAGTCACCACGGTGCCGTTTGCTGGTACCTGTCCTGTCCCCCCGCAGGGCTGTCTCTCGCATCACAGCACGCCCGGCGCCATCGGACCTGACAGCAGTGTCCTCTGTACAAACAGCCGCCCACTGCCCAGCGACGCAGCCTGACACCCATCAATAGGGATTCCCGCCGAGAGCAGAGATAAACACAGAGCGGGAGCCAATCAGAGCCTGCAGAGGGTCCCTTTATTCCTCAGAGCAGGAAATGATTTGCTGGAAATCCATGACTCATTTCAGAGGCTCTGATGTAAGGTGCTGTTATTCATTATGGTGCTTTTTTG
>JAODKK010000002.1:25049375-25059744 GCA_026774405.1 Petrocephalus microphthalmus | reverse complement strand
CACCCCCCCCCCCCCCCCCCCCCCCCCCCAAGTGCACATTTCCATCTCAGCTGCTCTTCAGACAAAGCGGTAAACACAGCAGTCAGCCAGCCAGTCAGCCACTGCACTGCAGGAAAAGCTGCCTGGGTCAGTCGGATTAGTGTCAAGGGCAGGGTCACTCGGGGCGCGGGGTCATGGCTCACAGGAGCATTACTTACCCTCCCCTTCTTTCTGCAGGTGCATACATGAGAAGTCAATGTGGGGGAAAATGTAGGGACAGGGCGCTGATGGAATCGGGGTGGGGGGCAAGGAGAGATAGCAGAGAAGAGTGTGGTGAGCTGTGGACATGACCAGAGCTATGGACAGGTATAGCTACACAGGGAAGCCCTGACCCACCCCTACCCACCCTGTGTGCTGACAGAGCTCCACCCACACACTGCCCCAGCAGACTGTTCAGCCCGTGGAATTATGGGAAATGTAGTTACCTTCCCACTCCCTCTCGATGAAAATCCCCCGCAGATTCAGGGCAGTGGTGGTGCCGCTGGGCTGGGAAGGGCACTCCCTCAGCTCCGAGTTGGCGTTCAGATCACATCCCTCCTGGCCAAAAGTCTGAGAGCAAGAAGGAGAGGACGAAGGAGTCAGACTCGCAGCCATGGTTATGTGGTGAATGCAAGGGGAAATGGTCACAAATGGACTTACACAGGTGTTTATGTTGACTCCATCCATCATCTCACACACCTGACAATTGTCCCATCTGCAGAGGCAGAATCACAAAAAATGCAGAGGGGTCACGTTCACTCCGGCCTCTCAGTATCTCCACAGCACAGCAGGTCCCAACCAGTGATGGCAGTAGCAATACTCAAAGCCAATGGCGGTCTTCAACCTACCCTTTTGGATAATAACTAGTTCTACAACTGAGTGGCCTACCAGCAACATGCAGCTGAGCGTAACAGCAAGGAAACACTTTCAGTTGCTTTCAGGTGGTAAAACAGGACTGGGTGGAAGATCTCACAACAGCATACTGGTGTCCAGACAAAATGGCAATTGTGTTCCAACAAAACTGTTCTAGTGATCTTAAGGCCCAGTTTTACGGGGTCAAGGGGCACAGATACCACAGCTCACATGGCATGTGTAACATGAGGCTTATGTGGGGTGTGAAAAGTCAACAGCAGCGGAATGATTCCTTCCAGGTCCAGGGGCCATGTGAGCATAGTGTTTGGTCCATAACAGCATGCTAACCTTCCTGTGGTGATATTGTTTTCAGCATCTACTAAGGCTCTGGTGTCCAAGTCCATTCCAACTCCTTCCTCTAGGGTTGCACATTCTGATTGAGAGTTCTGCACATCCTGTGAAAACAGAGTGGAAATTAGGGGCGTCTTTAACCACACGCCAACATGACCTTGACAGTGCCGGCCTCGCCGCGCCGTTGGTGACTCCTCAGTGTGGCTGAGCTTTGCCCCTGCACATTGTCTCTGGGAGGATAGCCACAGACAGCCGCTTTATGTTGACGTTTTAACTCAGCCGGTAATGTCACTCACACTTTGTTTGGAGGGGGGGGAGGGGTGTTAATCTATTCCAGTCACAAGAGAGTGGCTACGAGGCAACAAACATGTTTAGAGGGCCCCTAAATGAATACTTGAAGGGCAGACTTCATACCAATGGCATGGTACCACAGGGTCTCCCTGCACCCTCTATTCTGAGCGCTGCAGAGCTGACACACCTACCTGATGCTTCCCCTCAGGGCCCATTTCAGTGGCACACAATGCGAACAGCTCACCATCGCCCTCTGCTGACTCTGCTGCTGGCTCTGCTGGGGGGTCCTCCCTGAGAACACAGAAGTGCTAAGGGAAGCCCCACCCCCACACAGGCACGCCCGCGCCCACGTACAAAGATCCGTACAAAGCAGTTTCTCATACCCGTGGCACAGCTGGCTAGACAAGCCCTGGCCCTCATAGCTGCTGATCTCTTGACCGATGGAGCTCTTCAGGTCCAGTAGGTGCTGGTGTACCGCAGCACGGATGGTCCTGTGTATAATCCTGTAGAGAGAACACCAGCTCGTCAGGAGGGAGCTCAGCTATCCCATGCAGCAAAATCACTCCTGTTACCATAATGCTGCCAACTCTCTGCCACACTCTCCTCTAGCACATATCATATATTACTGCCACCTCTCTGCCACACTCTCCTCTACCACATATCATATATTACTGCCACCTCTCTGCCACACTCTCCTCTACCACATATCATATATTACTGCCACATCTCCACCCAGGTGCAAAGGGCAGCAGGGTGTGGTATGGAGAGCCCGGCCGGTGGCACGCATGGGCGAGGCCTGGTCTCAAAGCCCCAGCGGAGCACACAGGCTGCTTGGCAGTGTCACATGTCCTTGGGTGACGGAAGTGAGCGGTTTCACTTACTCTGCAGATCCCGGCAGGATGCTGATGGGGCTGATGTGCGAGCTAGGAAAAGGAGAGAGAGATGTGCCAATGTTAGCGGCGACAGGAGAGCGCGCTACCTCACAGCGAGTGAGGGCCAATGACTCAGCAGAACAGAGATACCCAGCACAGCCCATGGATGACGAGCGTGACACTAAGATAAATGTTATATTAAATAGTCTTCAGCCACTCATGCTTCTCTGTCCTCCCAGGACAGTGGTGGCAAAGGAAGCTGGTCAAAAGCACATCACACACAGAGCTTAAAAAGTACCCCTGCTTTTCTGCCAGGCTGGCTGTGAACTCATGCCTCCCGAGCTCTGCGGGTGACCAGTGCCCACACTCTGCCACAAGCATATCAGGCAGAGCAGGCTGTGCTCCAGGCTGTAGGCAGCTCGTCAAGCTGAGGACACACATTGCATCTGTCAGCTGGTAAAGTCAGAGTTGGAGCGGGACCCAGGTACTGCTTATACTCGCCTGAGGTTACAAGATCCGTTGTGGTTCCTGCGCTCAAACCCTGTATAATAACAGCGAGCTGGCAATTCAATATGACCTGGACTCAGCCAGCCAGATGTCTCAGACATCCATATAAGCCCACGAGTGATTAAAATGATCAGGAAATCAGTTTTAAATAGCTCTACAGCACTACTATCATTCTATCATTCTCATTAAATAAACGTGTGCAGTCTCCGGGTAGTTTATTTAAACATGTAAGTTGATAGCCAGCTACACTGGGATATGAGTGCCTGTAATAATCGGGCTGAGTCTCCTTACAATTAACTACTGCGCTACCGAGAGCAGACAGAGAGGACGACCCTACAGCGAGGCAGACAGGGCTTGTGCTCACAGCCGCCCAGACGGGCCACCATGCTCAGCAGCAGTCACACATACACCCTTCAGCTAGACCGTGAAAGCATGTGTCAGAATACTAATACAAACCCATTAACTCTCACAGAAAGCACAGAGAATGACACACACGCATGGCGTCACGTTCTCACAGCTTTACCTGTGCAGTAAAACTTCACAGGCCATGTTGATGAACCCTGCTGCTCTGGGAGGCCTAGTTATCCGGACTGAGCGCTCTGTGGTGCCAGCGTCTGGATGAGCAGGTGTGAGGGTAGGGAGAGGCCACCCGGGTGCATGTTGAGGAGCCCCGTGTCTGCTGGTTCTTAGTGCTCTGCTCCCCTCTCCCTTCTGCAAAGTGCTGCAGTGAGCCGTCTGCACCACGGCTCAAATACAGGTCCATATGACGCAAGCACACAAGCGGCCAATGGCAGCGCTCAGGGGGCGGGCATTCTCACAGTCTCTTACTCCCTACTTGCTCCAGCCCATCTCTATGCCCCTACTACATACACTGTGCCAAGACCTTCATTTACGTAACGCGCGTGCGATCCACAGACGACAGTAACTCAATGCTAAACCCTGGCTGTTGGAACAGGGTCAATGTAAACCTGCACCTGAGCCTTCCTGCAGCTTCAGGGGTATCAGGCCATGTGAGACAAACAGAGATCCAGGAAGGACATATTTATGAGAAATGTCCTGGTCCTCTTCTGACTCTCTACATCAGGGGTCTCCAACTCCGGTCCTGGTGAGCTACTACCCAGGTGGTTTTCTGTCCTACCTGGCTTCTACTGAGCCACACCTATTCTCAGGAAAATCCCAGGAACAGCTGTAGCTCATCAGAAGCCAGGTAGGACAGAAAACCCCCTGGGTAGTAGCTCACCAGGACCGGAGTTGGAGACCCCTGCTCTACATACACACATCCATGACACTTACGCTACTGAGATAAACCTTGTTTTAAAAAGAAACTAAATACGTATTGTGCACTGCAGGTAAGGCCCGTTATCAGAACGTACTTATTCCACAACCACACAATCTTAACGACAATGGGATGAAATCTCTCCTGCCTTCAATGTGTAATTTGGCCTTGAGATTGGCACAGCTGACAAAGTGAACTGGGTAGACCACTTCAGAACAGTTGATGTAGATTACTGTCGGTTCTAAATATAAGGCAGTTCACTTTGAAGGCCACAGAAGGCACGCAGAACTCAGAGCCAACCGCACTGTGTTTGCTGGGATGCCTCCGTGTGCAGCAGCCAGTGTGCTTGCAAAGTCAGACCAGTCAACAATAACAGATAAGCTGTAACAGACACACAGTCACACACACACAGACTCACACACAAACACAAATCGACAGGTGCCCCATCTGCCATGCATCCTGTAATCTGCTGCCCCCCCTGTGGCTCCGACTTGCTGGGCTCCCATCTGACGGCCAGTGTTGCACAAACACGTCACATGGAACATGACGCTATTTTCTACAGCTGTTGGTGAATCGGCTGCATTGGGATCTTATATTTAGGGCTGGAGTTGGCAACGCCCCCCCCGGCCTCCTTTCCATCACATCGCTGCCCCCAGATAAACAGTGAAAGGTAACACGAGGCTAAGCAAGCTCACAGAGCCCATGGCATGGTACAGAGCAATGATCTGCAGGTCATTAGAGCCTCGTTCACATGGCCAAATGAGCTCCTCAGGCGACGGACTGCACATGGCACTAGAACTCAGGTAGCATATTCACAAAGCCTCAGACATACACTATATGGACAGAAGTAGTGCAACACCTGTCCATTACACCAACTGGATCTTTTATGACATCCCATTCTAAATGCACAGGCATCAACAGGGAGTCTGTCCCTCTTTTGCAGCAATAACAGCTGCCACTCTTCTGGGAAGGCTTTCTATAAGATTTTGGAGTGTCTTTTTTGCACATTCATCCAGAAGAGCATTTGTGAGGTCAGGCACTGATGTTGGACATTAAGGGCTGGTTGCAATCTCCATTCTAAATCATGCCAAAGGTCTTTACTGGGCTTGAGGTCAGGGCTCTGTGCGCCTAGCACAACCCATGAAAAATAACCCTATGCCATTATCCCTCCTCCACCAAACTTCACAGCTGGCAGAATGCAGCCAGGCAGGTAAGATTCTCCTGGCATCTGCCAAACCCAGACTCATCCATCAGACTGCCAGACAGAGAAGTATGATCCATCACTCCACAGACCACATTTCCACCGGTCCAGAGTCCAGTGGCAGCACGCTTTACACCACTCCATCCAACACTTGACATTGTGCTTGGTCATATGAGGCTTGCATGCAGCTGCTCGACCATAGAAGCCAATTCCACGAAGCTCCCGGCGCACAGGTTTTCTGCTCAGGTTAATGCCACATGAAGTCTGGAACTCTGCAATTACTGAGTCAACAGAATGTTGGCAACTTTTACACATTATGCACCTCAGCACTCGGTGACCACGCTCTGCTATTTTACGTGGTTTGTCTGACTTTCTACCGTTTCTAAATGCATCCACTTTCTAATAATATCACTTAGAGTTGACCATGGAATATCTAGCAGGGAGGAAACCAACTGACATATTACAAATAACAGTACCATGCTTGAATTCACTGAGCTCCTCAAAATGACCCATTCTTTCACAAATATTTGTAAACCTGACTGCATGGCTAGGTGCTTGATTTTATACACCGGCGGTAATGGTTCCAAATGAAACACCTGAAGTCAATGATTAATTCTGTGTTCCAATACTTTTGTCCATATAATGTACTTCCATGCACAAGTTCCTCACAGCAACATGAACTGTCATTTTAATTACAACCCTCAGACAGAATATCAATATTTTAAATTGTACTATTACAATACTGAATACAGTTTAATAGAATATCCAAACAACACACACCAAATTATTATTACTATTGATATTAATGATGTCAGGTGGTGCAAGTTAGGGACACAACTGTGTAAACGAAACATGCTGGTTTGAGTCCCTGACCCGCAAGTACCGCTGAGGTACCCTGAGCAAGGTACCATCCCCAAGCACTGCTACCCCGGGTGCTCACACACCCCTGCTATGTCACGATGTCACATGGGTTAAATGCAGAGGACACATTTCGTTGTTGCGCACTGTGTGCTGTCGTGTGCCAACAATGACAATCACCCTTCACCTTCAATATGTTCAGAGCTGAACCGCAGCCCATGCTGGGAACATGAAAACAACACAAAAAGGCAAAAATACAGCCAAACAAACACAGACACACATACATGAACAGCCTCAAACCCTGTGCCTTACAAGTCCATCGTCCCTCTCCGATTTCAGGGAGTCTGAGCTGGTGTTGACCCAATTCAACACACCCAGGCCCTACCCCTCCAATTCCAGAAAAAGTTATCATGAAATTAGGCTCATGCAGCAAAAACAATTCCAAAGGTTTTACCATAAAACCAAAAGATGCTCAGACATGGCTGACCCTTATTAATATATAAAAAAACAGAAGATTCGTTTTCCAAGCGCTCACCATGACAAGAATCCAGGCATTAAGGGCAAAATGTATACCCTGAACAGGATGCCAGTCCATCACAGAGCACACACACACACACACATTTTTATTCCTATATTATTGAGAACTGTCCATTCATTTCTATGGGGAAAACTGAAATCCCAAATCAGGGCAGCGCAGTGGCTCTTTTTAAATATACAAAACACGAAAGAAACTGAAGTCTTTCTCAGTAGCTGTATAAGACACAATAAGAGAAGTTAAGATCAAAAGGACAGCATTTGTGCAGCTCATTCTCAAGGTGATCTTTTTTAATGGTAGCCTTTAAAAGTTAAGGCATGAGTTTTTCTGAACGGAAAGCGGAAAATGGTGTAGGCTGGATTACGGTTTCATCTGATGCCTGCTGAAGGTTACCGTTGTAACAGAAGCATGCGAAGATAAAGTCAACGCACCAGACATTGGTCATCAGATTCACCATAACACTGTTAAAACCATTACCTTTAAAACCACCAAAAATGCCACCATGTCAAGATCATATAGTACAGCCAAACTGTGGCCACTTCCTCAATGACAGCTCAACAGGAACAGTAGCTTCCTTTCTGGAGAAGGGGGCTCAAGTGAATTCCTCACATTGCTCACAATGACAAAGACAGAAGATGACATCAGTACCTTTGCTTCATCAATTGCACAGAGCACAGAGCACTACCAATCCCAGGTGCACAAGTCAGACCAATTTGTGGATTAGGGACTAATGCATTGAATCATCTTGAATTAATGGAGGACCAGGTCACAGTAATGGACCACACAGTCCTTTGTAGTAACAGCAGTAGGGCCGTACTACACCCCACAAGAAACATAAGCAGCAGGCCACCACAAACTGGCTGTTACTTCTTTACTCCAACTACTCAATAGAAACAACGCAGTGTCATTATTTTACCCGTGTAAACCTAGGCTGGGGTTGCTGAATATCTACCCACAGAACTGTATAACCCTAAAGCCCTGGAGTACTTTTCTGTACTGGCCTTGAAGATCATTGTGTATGATGGTTCTTGTTCCATTGGACCACACAGTTAATGAGACAAAGTTACAAATTGGTATATTTGTTTACAATTAGTCTGGGAATAATATTAGGAAAAACAACACATTTTAATTAGAATTCATCAGCCACCCAATTAAATTACATGAACATTTATATCTGCTGACTGCTGTACATGTGTAAGAGCATGAATGAACAGCTTTACAGCAAGTTCTTTACAAAAATGGGAGGAGGGTCCATCAGTTTACCTGGAAGACGGGGTGACCTGGGAGAGTCGGACTTCATCTGCCGGGAGGCTCTCCGCAACATCTGGTGGTAGCTCCTCACATGGCTCCAGCTTGTCCTCATCTAGCAGCTCTGTGATCTAGGGGGTGGAAAGGAATACTTTTTTTTTATCACTACAACTAGCTACCACTACTAGTGAAATTCTATGGAAATATGTAAGTACACGGTAACTTTGCAGTATGATCTTCAGGCCTTCAAAACACCTGAGCCTTTGCTGTAGTGGGTAAAGCCCTGAAGACCACAAACATCAAAAGTTACCATGTTCTCTATGCAAGCTTTCTGAGAGCACTGTGCCTGCCAGCTGCAGGCTTGCAGTGTAATTCTTTTAAAATAGGAGTAGCATCGAGATGTTTCACAAGGTGTAAGGAAAGTCAAGTAGGCTCTAGAAAACAGGCTTTTGCACAATGGATACAACACCCTGGATAGGTTGGCCTAAACATCTGCATACTGGTTCATAAATGGGACCCTGTCTCTATAGCGACCCACTCTGGTCACATCTGATTGGATCAAGGGATTTCCCCACACTGGTTGTGTGTGGGTGTGTGTAACTGATATAGGCCATATGTCGCAAGACAGTCACATGTGCAGTGTGAGTCTTGCCAGCCCTTTGAGAGATTGGCCTGCTAACGTATGTTCATCCTTAACCTGGTATGACATGGCCATGGATCACACTGCTTCAAGTTTATAAGCTATTATAGTTAAGCATTCACCTAAAGGCACTTTCCAGATACATGTGAAATATTTGATTGTAAATTTGTATTATATAGAGAAGATATAGCCAATACAGTCCCCCAAAAGTGCTTTAACAGTGGGCAGCGTATGAGGGCGGCACTGAGAAGCCTCAGAGATGTGCAGAATATTTCTGCCATCATCTCCTTGTAAAAGACCCGACACATACAGCAGTGAAATGAGACCATGCTGATTCTGTGCGGCACTAAGGATAGTGCACGGCTCTGCTAGTAAAACAAAACGGTCCGTTTTCCACATGACACACGGCTGAGACAATCGCCTGACAGCGAAACACATGCTCACAGAAATGGCCTCAGTGTTCTCTCGACCATTTTAATAGACAAAGGGAAGTATTTTAGTTGCTGTTAACTTATTTTCTCCAGATCAAGTGACACTCCAGTGACTGCCAACTCCGCCTCCGTCGCAATGCACCCAGTCCCACAGGACTGCATTTTTTGATCAGCACAAAATCTGAGCATGCTTTTGTCTTCAGCTTGTGGAAACACTAGCCCAGGGCTGACGGGGTGACCTTTCATAAAGCAGACCCCACGCATAGCACAAAGAGGCGGGAATGCCACTGTTGCTAAGAGCATTGAGCTATTAAGGGATACCAAGCCTGGAACCAGATTGTTAATTTACCAAATTATTGGGTTGTTTGTTATTAGATTATTGGCGTTCAATGATTAGCCAGGACATGCCAGGCAGATACAGTGGTGCCTTTTGAGAACCAGCCCACGTTTCCTTTAAAAAAAGAACAGAATGGAAACATTATGTAGGTGGAAGTGACAGTAAAGTAAAGGTCCATATAAATTGGGGTTTTTTTTCCCTTTTTTTTTTTTAATTTTGATCCGTTTTGGACTTAATGTTTTTATAAGCTGAAAAAATTAGCGTTTAAGTGCATTCATTCTCACTTGCTGTTTTACTGCTGTCCTTTTATGAATTGCGCAATAAATGAACGTACTAATAATCAAACTTTACTTATCGATCAAATTTTCTGGCTATGCAGAAGATTTGGTCAGTTCTACTTTCGCTGACATTATGGTACCAAATTCTGAGAGCACTTTTCTATGGTAGGGTGCTAGAGCCATTTTTACGGCCTAGGGCCACATTTTTGTAGTAGAAATGTACATGACCCATTCTGAAAAGCCCAGGAGCAGCTTCAACACCACACTGGTGGAAATGGGGTACATAAGGCAGTGTGCAACACCAGGGCCATCAGTCCCCATCAATCCCAACACACACCAGACAATACGAAGGGAAAGAGAGAGAAACAGGGACAGGGGGAGGGGGTCTTACTTGCTCATTGATGGAGCTGTAGTCATTGGTGGTGGAAACATCATCCTCCTCAGAGTCAAAATAATCCTCCGGGTTTTCCAGCAGCTCCGTCAGGACCCGGCTCACTGACTCCTGCTCCTTGAGGTCCTCCACATCCGTATCCAGGCTACAAAGGAGAAGGGAAGCAGGTCACCATCCTATCCCACAATTCCACTCACTCACCACTGACACGCACGACGCACCTGTATTCTGCATTCCCCTGTCACCATCCTATCCCACAATTCCACTCACTCACCACTGACAC
>JAODKK010000002.1:25029468-25045809 GCA_026774405.1 Petrocephalus microphthalmus | reverse complement strand
CGAAACCCATCCTCTTTCTGCAACTGCTTGTCCTATTCAGGGTCACAGGTAGTCTGGTGCCTATCCCAGAGGCTACGGACGCAAGGCAGAGAACAACCCTCACACAGGGACTCCTACAGGTAGTGTGGTAACTCCAATTAACCTCAACATATTTTTGGACTTTGGGGGGAAATTAGAAAACCTGGAGAAAACCCCATGACAATATAGGAGGAACATGCAAACTCCCCAGACATGGAACCCTGACAGAGACTTGAACCCTGGTCCGAGAGGTATGAGACAACAATGTTAACCACTGCACCACCAGGCTGCCCCCCAGAGCAAAACCAGAAATGGCCAAAACTCTCTTAGTTTTTTAAACCAACAAGTCAACCACAGCCCACACAACCATCAGAGCAGCATTCCTGTCTTTATATAATGAACACTGCACAGTGAATGCTGCACTCATTTATGATCATCACATAAATATACAGATTAACAGCCACTGGATAACTCACCTTTGAGTACGCAAACACCCAAAAGTTGCCCTTATCTCCTGCTCCGCCCACTTGCAGTGAATGGAAGGGTCATCTATGGCTGCTTCAGGTTGTGGCAAAAGATAAGCCTGTAGTTCCTCATTGACAGACCGCAAATCCCTTTCAGGACTTCAATGGTAAAGCTGGGAAAAAAGGGAAGATCGTCGTAAAGCGTTCAGATTTAGACTCGATTCCATTAATTATCAATGCATTTATATTTAAGTAACAAATGTCAGCTCAAATACTTTTGCTATATCAAATGCATCATTAAAAGGACATTTTGTGCACTACTCTTTAAAAATCAAAGCTGAGAATAAACCATGCATTGCATTAACAGACATGCATGGCACAGCATTATACATAAAGCAAGCAGGTGAAAGCGCCTCAGTGAACGTTAATTCCACCACGTCTGCAACAGCTGTTATGTGGGACACACTCCTAATTAGATAAGCTAAGCAGAAGCTTTTATCTGCGGCAAACATCAACAGCAATTCAGGGGTTGCAGCACGCAGGAATGTCAGGATGTATCATGTCCTCCAGTTGTGATATCATAGTCCCTCAGACTGCTCCAAACGAGATCACCTCACAGCCCCAGACAGGAGGCCATTTTCCATATCCTGACACTGACTTTTCTTGTCTTAATGTGGTCAGGGTGCCATGAGAAGGATTACACAAAATATAAGATATACACATAATATAAATAATCAGGGCTGCTGCGATTAATCAACGTAATTATTCAACGTTATTATTTTGATTTTTAAAATGCTTCAATTCATTATAACAAATGTCTTGATTTAATATCATTAAGTAATTATGGGTGTACAAAAAGGTGATTAGCATGGTTTTGATGCATACCAGAGCAGCACTAGAGCTACGCCCCCCAGGTACCATTCTGGACCGCCAGAAGAGACAAAACCACCTTAAGTGTTGTCCATTCATGTTTATTAAATTATCATTAGCATGGAGAGCATTTTAATATCTTTTGTCATTGCAGCTGCTAAATATACTCACTATTAAAGGCATAAATCTGTCTGCCAGCTACCGTTGAATTTCCATTGAATAAGCGTTTGAGAAAATGTTTAGGCTAGAATCTGGGCCTGAACTATGTTGATTGAAAAAATCGCGATTTTAAGCAATGCGATTAGCAAAACGCAAAGGCTGCGATTTAGGATATGCATTATTCAACACATCTGACGCAGGGTTTAAAACAATCATGAGAGTAGTTTTGTGTGACAGTGGGCCTCACCAATCAGAAGTGCCGTGCTCCTCATGTGCCAATCATACTCATCGATCAGAAGTGGCCCAAAGTGACTGCGTATACGCCCACAAACAACAGACACGTGAAACCAAAGGAAAACGTTACATTCGCAGTGCAGAAAAATATTGGTTCTGCTGCTGTAAGTGAATTGCCTACCTATTTAATGGGCAGATTGTTTACAGAAAGGTCCTAGCAGCCTTAGCCGCAAGATCCCTAATGTATTTATTACTGGAATTATTTTATTTTCATGACTTTATTTAACTTAACATGTGCTAGTAGTTTTATGCGCCATTGTTCTCTGTTAATTTGACCCTTGTGTATGTGGGACTTTCCGGAAGTACGTTACTAAGTGTAAAAAAGTGGTTGAGCCCCGTTTGCAAAGGGCGTACTTAAAATGTGCATGTAAAAATACGATCACTTTACCATGTTTGGGTTGCCACTAACCACCACTAACTTTTTACATTATATAACTACAATATCTCCTTTTAAGAGATGTTATGGCTGCTGAGCTGTCTCTTTCTTCACCACAACCTCAGTGCTTATTACTTCCATGGTATCACAAAACAGTGACATGTGGTGTTCTCCGAAACCGAAATTAATAAGCATAAGGATAACCTGAATTTAAACAGATTATTAACTTTTGGGCATCACATTATGCCTTTAATTAATATTTTAGGTGTACTACTAATCTGCTTAGAGAAAAACTTATCGTTTATAATAATCAACCAACTGGCAAAATAGTTGATAAATTAACAAAGAAAAATAGTCGTCAGTGGGAGCCCTTTAAATAATGCTTTGCTACTGGCCTCCTCTGGGGGTGATTAGGATTATAAATAATTTTTCATTCACACATTTCCAAATTCTTGCAGTTTCTAAACTCAGATGTTTTGCCTTCTTTCCTCACCCCCACCAAAAAAAAAAAAAGTGTGCCTCAGAACAGACTGTGCATTAGATCCGGCTGGCCAAAAATCTTGCTGCTGAGAGGGGTGAATAAATGACAGGCCTTTTGCAGTATTAATCCTGTGTGCCCTTTCCGACCACAATGCTAGCTTTGTTTCTGGCAGGCTGGGCGATGACATGTTTTCTATAGAGATGGGATGCCCGTTTCCCAAGCGCCCTACTAAGTGCCATTTAGCTCCTTTGCTGCTGCTCAAATCTGGAGCATCTGCAAACTGGCCCTCACCCACCATGCTCACTGGAAAAAAAACCGCCACAGAATTATGCAAGCATGGCATTCAGTCTGGCTTTTGTGCAAACTTTCCTAATGGCACACATTCTCTGCATTCCAAACACATGGTTCCCCCTGTTTATGACGATGGCTATGAGACCAGAGCAGGTGACAGAGCACCCACTCGATAAGGAGGGCAGATGCCATAGAGTGTCGTGACACTCTGTGCTTAACACCCATGCACATTCTACCAAATGACCTCTTGACGTATAGTCAGGCTCTCTCTCACAGTAGTGGACACAGAGAGGACCATGAGACTAAATAAAACACAGACGAGTGTCCATGCCACCACCTGTGGCAGTAGAACATTCCAGGCAAGTCACTGCTTTCAGATCATGATGGCCTAGTTTGTGTGACCCAAAGTATACAGTTTCTTGTGCTTCTCTAAAAAAACAAATGAGCCCTTTCAAGTAGACAATTGTGTTTCAGCTTCAGCCCTAAATACACATTTACAGCCATTTAGAGCACAGTGTACTATCACAGATGCACCCCAGATATCACATGCTTATATTCTTTTTTGCCTCATTTAGATGCTGCTTTCCTAAGCATATATCCAGCCATTCTTCCGAGCATCAAACTGAACTCTTCTCCAATGACTCCCAGAGTGCCCATTTAAAATGTCCCTAACTGGGTTTAAAGGTGACATTAGCTCTTAAAAGCTCTCTTTGTGAAGTTTCTTAATACCCACTGGGTCACTTTTCACTTCAAGTCGGTCTGAGCCGCGGTTCACCCTGAAGGGGGACGCAAGGAAACTGCATCTCTGAATTCAGTTCAGTTAGCATGTAACAGGTGTTATTTCTACCTTGATTTAAAAGGTAACAGAACATAGTACTTTCCCAGAGCATACATTTACACAGACTACACAGATTTAATAATAGATAGGACTCAAAGCAAATTTGCCCTTAAAAGGAATCTTGGACTATAAAAATAGTCAGCTAGTTTAGAATGCCAGTTCATCTCAACACATTCAGAGCTGTGTATTACTCAATAACTCAGAAATGCTTTGAATTCTTTCTAGGTCAAGTAACAAAAGAAAGTAGGTATTAAAATTCTGTTCAAGTGCAAATAGTCTTCATTCCTAATTTGCAATGATTAATGTGCCATTTTTAGCGTTTGAACAATTAAATTATAAAGACTGAATTTAATCAAATTAATTTAATCCAATCTAATTTGGAGCTTACATGTTCACCCTGTGTGTGCGTGCTTTTTCGGCTGTTCCCTCATCTGTCCAAAAACATGCAACTTAAAAGTGAATTGGAGTATAAATTTCTGAGTAATTTCTGTCCTGTCATTAGCTTTCTCAAAACAGGTTTAAGGAATGGAGGTTGGGGTGGTTTAAGAACTTTTTGTAGCATCATGTACTGAGGGGCAATTTTAAAACTGCAATCTAGAAAAATCCATGAGCTGGTTTTATAGGGTAGATATCTCGTACTAGGACTATGAGTATGGACTTTCACTCGAATCTACACAGAATTCTGGGTGCTTGAATTTCCAATAAATAGATAGATTAGATAGATAAGCTGTGTCAGATTTGAAGATCTCTAAAATCTACAATTTTAAAGGTAGACTAATATTTTAGATATAGCTTCACAAATAGAAGATGCAATATATTGAAATAGACCAAATGAGATTAATAGTTTGAGATATTAAATCACAAGTGCGATATTCCCTAGGTATAACACCACGTACCGGATTCCAACTTGACTGCTGTGGGAAGAGCAAGTTCATGTTATCTAAAATTTGTGGTGGAGTTCTCTATCATTTTCCCAAAATTAATTTCTGAAATACTCCTATTTTTGTGTACGACCTCCAAGTGTATATTCTTGACTTGTAAAAACTAGCGTTTTCAGGATATTGGGGCAGTTCACCCAAGTTGCCTAGTTTTGGAGATATCGGTGTAGAAACTCTGCACTGTCTGTATGTTGTTCAGACTTTGTAGTGAGCATTTTAATATAGGAACCATTTCCTTCTAGTGAATTCCACACACCATCTCAGTGCAGAAGATACCAAATGGGGGCTCGTGCTCTTATCTTTGGCGCAGTGATACAGTTGGTGTGTGGAGTTTGGTACACTACAAATGTCTGTGGATTACTTTGAGTAACCGGGTCATAATTTCTGGTAAGAGACATTGCTACGGCATTTTTCAAATATATCTTTTTGGTGCTTTAATCACCACAAAAAGAATACCATTCAGTCCCAATATATTTGATAAAAGACAATTCGATAAACTGTCGATTTGGATTTGGTACATGGGGTCATACCTGGGGAATATCGCACTTAAGTTGGAAGAAAATGTTTTTTTTCCCCCCCATTTTCAAGCTTTACCACCTCTGAAACCATACATCTGATTTGGACCATTTCGGACAATACAGGTGGTTAAGAACGCCCGACTTACGGACAGCTTGTACTTACGAACAGACTGCCATAAAGCCTATTATATTAAACATTCGGGTTAAATACAATGGTTCACAATAACAAACACACGCACTACTTTGTGACTGCACGGCTTCAGCAGTTCATCGGTTTGAAGTACAGTACAGTACCGTCTTTAGTTACTGTATAATTATTATGTACCGTATTATTACGTTTCTGACTACATTTGACTTAAGGACAGACTTTAGAAACCAATCTCATTTGGAACTTGAGGACTGCTAGTATACTGGATCTTGTACAGGTGAAGTTGTATATAAAATATTACTCCCCAGCCTTTGAAACTGAGGTTTCAAAATTCTTCTTTCAAGTCTTCAAATTCTTTCAAGTCTTCCGCAACAGTCATTTTTTTTTTGACAATCAAGCGCCCTGCATTCTATATCAAACTTGAGCTACACTTCGGAAAGTCCATAATCAGTCATAGTGCCAGACATTTACTTTATAAACTTTGAAGGACCCAGCTCAATTTTTTTTTTTTTTTTAGATACTTTAGATTTTTTTTGATTTTTGTTTTTTTTTTTAAATGGCACCTCAAAAACATCCCGACCTCCATACCATACATTTTAATTCTTTTTTTTTTTGAGAAAACTAGTAGTAGTGAAATTTTTCTACTTTTCCTATCAAGAAGTACATATTTCCCCTGGATTCTTTTTTCAGCAAATCTGTTAGATGGTGAGTTTTTCTTAAATCGGATAAAATGAAATGGAATAACCCTTGTATAAACAGCATACAAGAAAAAAAAATCCTGGAAAAATACACTTGTCTAAAGGAAAGCAGATATATGGAAATGAATAAGGTGGTGCTCGAACTGGCTTACCATGGCTGCTGTACTGAGAATGCCTGAGTGTGAGTCCATCACTAGGAACTGGAGCTCTGGCCTAGCATGGCTGCTGTACTGAGAATGCCTGAGTGGAGTCCATCACTAGGAACTGGAGCTCTGGCCTAACATGGCTGCTGTACTGAGAATGCCTGAGTGCGAGTCCATCACTAGGAACTGGAGCTCTGGCCTAGCATGACTGCTGTACTGAGAATGCCTGTGTGCGAGTCCATCACTAGGGAAAACAGGCAGAATGGGAAAATCGCCTGAAGGACAGCCAACTCCAGCTGGTAATCTGAACAGGATCTGATCAGCATGTTCTGAAGGGCAAGATGCCTTCTCTAAAGCTTCCCGCCAGAGCAAGTGAATGGGATCCACCTCCATACTGTCAGTGGGAGGAGGGTCGTGGGGGGTTAACTATTCCAAGAAGCCGTTCTTCCAACAACTGTGCTCTTGGAACTCACTAGAAGCTTGGACTGATTCCAGCAACAGTGCCATTGCCCAGCCCATCCTTTGAGAATCAGTGGCCTTAGCTCCCCTAAAATTTACCCAACCTGCTCAATTTCTTCCAGCCTGCTGACTTTAAAAAAACAAAAGAAACCATCTCTCACATACTCTCCCATGCAGCATGCTGCTAGATGTCCTGAGCCCTTTAGCATTTTCCTTGTCCCAGTTTCCACCCTGTAAGCAAAACTGATAACCTAGACATACTGTACATATGTTTTTTTTATTCACATCACAAATACTGAGATCTAAGATTATAATACTAAAAAACTAAGTACGTCATATAGGACCACCCTCACTTCCATTTGGAAAATTAAAATTATTCATCTCTCTTTGTTATCCAAAGATACTCCTCAGAAACAAACCAATATGTATTTCATAAACAAGCCAGACATATAAGTATTTTTGCAAACATTTTCCTGGAAAAGTAAACTGAAAAGTTCCCACAACGCAGCAGTGAGCTTTAACAATCCTTTATTCTATTTATGGAAGCATGCCCTTCACAAGTCATGTGGTTTACAAAAAAATAAATTTTTTAGTGACCTTGTTTTGAATTCAGTCTTGTATGCTAGGCCTGCGAGAGGGGACTTAGTTTCTGCATTTCCTTACAGTATTCCACAAGGGCAGCAGTGCATTTATTTGACATGAGACCTGCATGAAGCATCTACTAACGCAACAATAAAAACCCCCCCATCTACAAACGGGGCTAAAGAACACAAATATTGTTACTTACTGCTCATACAACTGTGTCAGAAACACGGTTTACTGAACACTTTCTCTGAAGATAAATCTTGCGTTTCGCATTCTGAATTTTTTTTTTTTTTATTTCTTCCCTATTTTAACATTTCAACGACAGAAATGGGACCATCAGCTACAACAAACTCAAAATGCCACCAGAAGGATATTCTAAAACATCTGATATGAGGAAAGAAGGGTTAAGCTCAGATGTGAACCTAAACAGCATGTGTAAGCAAAAAGGATAGTGACCTTGAGTTTGATATTCTGTCACACACCCAGCAGTGACTGCAAATGACACATGCACAGCTAGTCCCTGCAATAAATCTAATGATTACGGTACACCCAAAATACTACTGGAGGTACAGAGGCTTTGCCAGACACATTGTTTCAAAGCAAAAATGGGGGCCTATCACTGCTTCTTTAACCAGAGGACATGTAAATTAAGGTTGCGCAGCGCAGCAGACCCCACCACTGCACATTGCCCACAATAATAAAACCACCACTGTAAACTTATTTAATCCTTAATTCCATGCAAAAGGTTCCTTGAAACACAAAAATCTATTATGAAACTTGGCCAGCAGAAATGTTTTAAAGTCTGTTTCTTCGATACTGACAGATTTTTTTAAGTAACTATACAGGTTAAAATTAAACTGAAATATAAGTGAAAAGTGAGTTTCATGAAAATATGTATAAAAAATATTTAAGAAATTAGATGTTAATGTTTATGGTCTGCGAACTATTAATACCTACACATTACCTGGCACAAGGCCCTACACCTTTGGCCTAGATGCAAGTGCTGTGCAGAGACACAACATACAGGCACAACATGTCATGCATATTGCTTGTCATCCCGGGCTACACGGTTTCAGGTGTGTCCTGACAAAATAAAGAACTGTTTACTCTGGCAGCTTGACATGCCCCTTCTTATGTGACTTTGCATAAAACAGAAATACAGCTGGTGCTTAAAAATACAATTTATGCACAATTACTCCATTATAAAAACACATACATAGATCCATATATCTTTAAATCCTTTGTGGAGGGAGGCAATCAAAGACGTTCCAAAAATATTTTCCTAGTTAATACTAAACAGCCCCGGTTCATTTACTTACCATTAATATCTAACCAGAAACGAAACGTTAAAAACATTAAAGTGATGTGCAGGCACGTCAGGAAGAACCCCGATAATAAACACGACAAGACAGTGGTTAGGCATCACCATGGGGCTTCGCATTCAGCCCGTATTTAACCGCGCTGAAACGGAACCGACACCAAGTGACGAGTTTACGGTCACGTCTCAGATGCCCCGGTTATCGGCCGTGGAGACGACCCCGTAGGCTATTAAAACTCCACCACTAATACAACTGACATTAACACTAATGCTGCTAAGGTGAATATTAACATTAAGAACACCATAATTGTTCACCGCAACCCGGACCAGGAAAACTGGACCGAGAATGGATGGATGGATGGGAGACACTGACATCCACGGGTCCCATGCGGACACATGTAACCTTATTTATATAAATAAACAAAAACACGGCAACTACCCAGCCTAATTTCTGGGGGGGGGGACATGTCTGCTGGATTCGCCAAGTCATGTGTGGGTTTCGGTTTCGTCTCCACAGCAATCACTGTCATAAAAAAACCGGAATTGCTTACTAACCAACCCTGCGCGGGGTTAGCCATCCTGCTAACTACCAACACGGTAACGCTAACTAACGCTGTCCGTGGCCGACGGAGTACCGATAAGCCGCACCTCGCAGACGTGCGACGCGTTAAAGCGATTTAAACAGGCAGCGCGGCGCTCCGGCCGGCGTAGCCGGGGCGAGGCGGCGCACCTACCAGGTCAAACCCAGGAGCCGGTGATGCGAGAGACGGCCGGCGTCGCGCTTTTCTCGGCTAAGGTGATGTCGGGCGGCTTGTTATAAGAAGACGGCGGCCAAACGCGACGTCGCTCCCCCTTTAATGATGGAAACTGCTCGTCGGCCCTTCCTCAGACAGACTAGAAACCCTCCTTCGCTGAGCTAACGGCTAACCCTGGTTCGCCGCGAAGAAAGCGCTCACGCCCACTGCGAAGCTCGGCCGTCGGACTGTCCCCGCCTCCCCCCTCCTCCTCCCCGGCGCCGAGTCCGCGACCCGGGAAACTTCCCCGTCGCCCGCGACTCGCAGCTCTTTAGCCGGGCTTTACTGAGACCCTTCATGGCGGGTGGCCGGCGGTAAGGGCTCCTCGGTGGGATCCCTGTCGCCCGGTACGCGAAGCCCCCCTCAGCGGCCATGACTCTCGCGCACTTCCAGAACGTCCGTTGGGCTGCGTCTCGAGCGGGGGGGTCTCTGCGCGGCGCGCGACTGTCGCGGGCGCCTCGCGCACTTCCAGAATATTCCTTAAGCGGGGCCGTGCTGCGCGAGACGGACGGCTCCTTGTAACCGGCCGGACTAAATAAAAAATAAATATCGCCATTCGCACCATGTAACGAACAGCGTGTATGACCCGAATGCGTCTAAACAGAACCCACAGAATCGGCTCTCCGTCCAGTAAATACGCGGTCTAGGTACCGATGGAACAGAGCAGTTCTGGATAGATACCGAACCCTAACGTGCCTGTGCTGCTATGCACAGTTTGGATAAGTCACGCCGCAAAAAAATAAACGCCTGACTCTGTTACCACTCATCAAAGTAAACCGACATTACGTTTATAAAACGTCAATGAAATGAACATTAACATTGTAAACTTTTTAAATGAATATCTCAATGATCATTCCGTTATATAGTATATGATAGACACCAAATGACTGTCATCACTGCACATACTTTTTGTAACCCTTAAATGCGGTAGAAGCTGTTATTGAAGAAGCTCGTATTTCATCTATACGGGCGCATTTTACAGTGTCCTGCCATCTTTTCTGCCAAAATGCTACTGGTGTGTATATGTTGTGTAAATATGTGCGCATAATAGTGGGGAAGACGTCGCGAAAGATAACTGACTGGTTCCGAAAGGACGTCCTACAGTTCAGGGAGACCTTGTGAGAAAATCCTCTTAATGTACGAGCACCTGTCGGCTTTATCGTTACTAAGCAGCGGCCCGGAGCCTCCGACGCCTCCCGGCAGCCGGGATTAATGCACCTGCTCCGCTCTCAGGCAGCGACGCGCCGAAACCGCACCATTCTCACATCGTCCCTATATTGCGCTCAGATTCCGGGAGCGGCTGCGCTATTATCCAACCTGCAAGCCAAAGTGTGCCAAGTGACAAAAAAACGAGAAGCGAGCGACACGAAACCCGCTTTTTTTCCGATGGCCAAATTAAGATTATTAGACAACGCGGATATCCTCTTTGAGCTCCGGCGGGGCCGGCTGCCGGGGTCTTCGGCGAGGCGCGTATCCCGAACCACGCCATTTATAACTTTTACGAGGCATTTGAGTCGATAAGTCACTTTAGGTGGCTGTCGGTAAAACAACACCGCTTTAGTGCCACTAATCCGCGGCAGCGCCGCTTCGGGGGACCCTCCGGATGCCCGCCAGCGGAGGGCAACATGAAACAGAAACAGCCGGGCAGCGATCAATGGCAGGCGGCGAGCGCCCCCTGCTGCCCGCACCTATGCGTTACTGCACGGTGCCAAGTGCGAGAATTTAGCGGCTTTCTTCAGACAAGGGGTTAATAGTCCTAATGTATCGTTATTCAGGATATTGTGTGAATTACACTCACACATATATATATATATATACTCACTGAATAACGCAGATTGCGGGTACATACCCAGCACATACGTAATACACTATTTTGCCGACATTTCCGCAAAGTGATGCGGCGTTTGCGGCTTATCTGCACACGAAATGGACATATGCGCCCGAAAGGCCAAACAGTGATGCATAACTGCCAGTCTAACACCGAATTCGGCATAAACAGATTTCAGCATGCCATCGAAACACCGCAGCGATAAATTAACGCATCTGCTTTGCGTATGCACCGCACTGAACCGCTCTGCGGCAGCTGACGTTTTCCAGGGAGGTAAAACAGCACCGGACCTGCCTAACACTCCACCCTAATCCACATAGAAATTTGGCGAAGATGATGTTCGGCGTTTTACGCATGCGCACACCTACCTGCCCTTCCAAAAGCAGCTAGATTGAGACAAGATGTCGGACGCGACGACGATCTTGCGTTATGATATTTGTGGTGAGGTTAACGCGCTTAATTTTCTAAATATCAAAGCTAGTGTTGTTCGCTTTTCATGGTATCTGGTGGAGTGCACTTCCGAGTCCGGGCAGCACGATTCGGTGTCAATCCTGCAAAGACTAGGCCCGCAGCTCCGCCTCCAGGCCGATAACGGACCGCTGACAGGCGCGCACCCTCCAGCCCCGGCTTGCTGATTGGTCCGTTTGTCGTCGACTCCACCGATCGGGCCGTTCATTGGACGAGCGCGCGTAAGGGGGGCGGAGGCGTCGCTAACCGTTGAGCAGCCTGCTTATGTCATTTGGTGCACAGAGCGATCCGTCGACTAGCGGTAACATGGCGGTGGGTCGGCAAATTGCAGGAAACGGACAGTCCAAATGATAAAAAAAAAAAAAATCATGTGTGGACATGCAAGAATGTCACGAATGTGTTGCTTGGCGTCAGTTGAAAGTTTTAATATGCACTTCTTGGCATGAAAAAGTTTTGACATGCAGGTCAGTGTCAAAATGATGAGGAGTAGCAATTGTAGGCTAGCCATCCATACATCTTCCATCCATCCATTTTCCAACCCGCCTTATCCTTTTTGGGTCGCGGGGGGTCCGGAGCCTATCCCGGAAGCTATGGGCACGAGGCCGGGAACAACCCAGGATGGGGGGCCAGCCCGTCACAGCCATACATCTTCAAACTGCTTATCCAGTGCAGGGTTATAGTGACACTTGAGCTATCCCAGTGAGTACAGGGAATGAGGCACAGAGGATACCAGATGCATAATCGCACACCATCCATCTTTTTACAGCCTGTTAAGGTGGGTGGAGGGGGTGGCAACATAGGGTACACCGTAGATACAATGTCTCACTCTAATACTCATTTTGAGACACCATTTAGCCTAACTACAAGTCTTCTAGCTGCACGATGATACAGGGAGACTATGCAAATCACCTACTTATAAATTACTAAATGAATAACAGCATTGTAACAGTAAAATCCAAAGCTTTATCATTTCAAACATTTTTATTGCTTGGTAATTACACACTCTCATTGAAATGCCTTAAAAACATGTTGGATGACAAATTCCAACAAAAACGTCTGATGTGAATGTTATTGAACATTTAAATAGCAAAATGATAACTGCAATACACTAAGATATATTAAATGAATTTTATCTGTACCATTTGATATTTATTTACAATATGCTCATTTATACATTTGTATATATAAGATATAAAACAAGTGAGATGCACAGGTTTAGCAAGGAAAAGTATTAGATTTACAAACCTTCAGTTTGGTGGAAAATGCTACTAGCAGTAAAACAAAGACAGGTGGCAGTAAACACTTAAAAATATCCTCCCTAAGAAATAAGGGTCTCTGCATGGATGGACATATGTCCACTTGAAACAGATGGGGTAAATCTAAGGATGAACTGGCCAATCCCACTGTAAAACCTCGCCACTACCTAATACCCAAATTACGTTAAAAACACTGTTCAGTACCTCTGGGGAAACTGATTACTGAGTACAGCCTAACTGCAAACTTGGCCTAGGTTAACATTCAGGGTTCTTGTTAAATGCTGTCACTGATATGAAATGCAGGATTTTGCCTTGAACTCACAAACCTGACAGGGCATTTCATACAAAACGGACTAACAGCCTTAAAACAGGAAAATCATAGTTAGAATTCAGGAATTACCCCCCACCTCCCACCCAATTGACTGACGCAGATCATATCATCTAGAGTGAGTACATAGCCATATGGTGTTTTCATCTATATTTTGCACTTAGTAAAAAGGTGGTGAAAGCCTTCATTTTTCCTTTTTTCATAGCCCCCCCCCATTTTACTATTGCACCCCCCGAAAACTATATGGAGCCACCACTGAATCTAGGCAACAACCTTTCCAGCTGAATGTGGAGAGTCATATATGGCACTGCCCAAAGTCTTAATGGTACTGATCACTTAAAGGTAATTTGTAAGCAAACCCAGTTGCAGTAACTTTTCTTATAATGAAACACGTTTTGCAACAGTCGTCATGTTGAAATATATATATATATATATAAAAAAAACTGAAAGTAGGAACTATGGGAAGGTATGGTAAAAAATGATTTCAACATAAAGAATTCAAAGGTCTTAATAAAAATCCCTTCTGTTTCATTCCTGTACCATATTTCTGATACTTCGGGAAAACACACAATTACAGGAGTGTGAATTCCAAGTGATGCTACTGCAGTCACGTGCTTGCAAAGAATTACACAGTCCCACAGAGATACAGAATTCAAGCACTATCATTCTGTATCCAAACACTATGGACCAGATATATCAAGGACTTATCCCACAGCAATATAGGTTAATTCTGATATAGATATATAGTCATAAATATATACATATAGGCCATTTGCTACAAACTGATATTTTAAGTCAGTTCTACTAGGATACTTGATTTTATAATGGCACCAGCAAAAAAGAAAAAGGAATCTGTCGTCCTTGATAAATCCCTCCTTATACATCTGAACCAGCCATAGGTGTTTGTTTTGGGATACGTCTTGTGCTTTATAGAAACATTCTGTTCTTCCTTTCATTTTCTACCCTTGCATATCCAGGACAGTCTCAGGCTTCATACACCCTGAAAAAGAAGACATAGGTAGTGAACACAAAGACACAATCCTGACGTCATGCGGAGTAAACAGGTCCTGCTGTACTTGCAGTGGACAGTAGGGGGCATAAAGCACATTAACGCGCTACACTGTAAATAGGCCCAATTCACCTGTGTTTGTCCTTCCAGATCCTGAACCACTTCACCAGGTTCTTGGTGCTCTGCAGCTTGGGGTGCAGACAATATTCCTGACCTTTGAACCGTGACACGTTCTCCATGGTCACACTGTAGCGAAGGAGGGATAATACAATCTCACACTTTATCAACTGACCACACAGAACCAAAACGTGAAAGACCCGATACCAAATAACTGGAACATTTACTTGAAAAGAGGTGGAAGATGTTGAAGGGTGCTATGGGATCATGAAGCGAAAAACCGTTTCTGTGCGGCATCAGCAAAAAAAAGAAAATACATCTCGAGCTCCCTTCAGCTTACACTGGTAAGTAGAGGCAGTGCCTGTCAGCAGCTGTTATCACATACCAGCACTGTGTGCATCTTCACATTATTTTACCTTCCTGTTCAGTTGCAGGCACTTTGTTTGGGCAGGGAATGGCTCCCTGAATGGTGATGTAAATGACACACGCCAGCAATGGGCCGTGTTCCCGGGGCCCCCTGGGAGTTCTCTTTTTTTACATATGCCCGTGGCTGTGTTTTCAAGTGGCCAACCTTTAGTCAATCAACCCTTAAGTCCCAAAAGCACTGAACTGATAATAGCCAGCGCGGGGACCAAACAAAGGGCGCGTTACAGGAGTAAATGAAAACGGCAGAATGCCTTCGTTTTAGCAAGCGAGCTCTGCAAACACGAGAAGACGCTCACAGCTGTCGCATTGTCCGAAGGTACAGTTTGGTCTGCAATACCGCGCGTGAACACCAGGTGGACCCAAACAATGTTATTGATGACATCTGAACTTCTTATACGACCATTTAAGACATGCGGGTGCATGCTTTTAATGTTACACTCCCATACGTTTAAATATATGAAAAATATTCAAGGTGTTCAAGGTGCTTCCCCTCCCGCAGCTTCTCCGTTTACTGCGACGAGAGCTCAATGAGAAGGGCCTTTTACAGTTGTTTTAAGCTTATGCTCTCCTCAGAAGAGGCCTCTCCACACAACAGTAACCCTTTTGTCCAGTGATCTGAGCGGACAAGGGGCTCCTTGGGAACAAGATGGGGTGGGGGGGGCAGAAAAATGGCACTGACAGCCGAAAGTGAGCAACAGACTCTCAGAAGGTGAGGCTACAGCTCCGCCACATTTTATTAATCATATCCGGAACCAGAATAACTGGGAGTGAGTGGAAAGGCAGAATTAGGGCAAGCCCACCACGGCACTCCCCAAAAAAAGCCCAACAGCTTTTTTAGATACGAGGACTTCCCGATCTGTCGAGGAATAGGCGAGGTTCGGATTCACAGGCTACGGTAGGAGGCGTCAGCCCTGGTTACTGGAGCCGCGACCTCTGACAGCCCGGCTCTGATCGGGCTTCTCGCCGCACCGGCGCTCCTACACGCAGCTGGCTGCACGGCCCCCGCGGGAGCGCACATGTGCTGCTCCAGAAAAGGCCCGGCTTGCGCGCCGCGGCCGCCGGACGCGACCCGGGTGTGGACGCTGCGCGGCAGGCCGCGCTTCAGGAGCGCAGTTTATAAATATCTAGGGCCAAAATGGGGGCGTCGGGAAGCAAAGCCCGAGCAGAAAACCAGACCCTGATTAATGGTTACACAGGCACCAATGTAAGACCAGTGCAAGTAACTGTGTCAACATTCCCTATAAGGAAAATGAATTAAGGTGAATTAATAGGCCTATGTAGCGTGACAGTTTTAATTAAAGTAAATAACTGAATAAACTGACCAGAGCCACGAACTTTAATATGTTGACATAAACTTAAGCAGTTTAAAACTACCAAAAATAATTAACAACTCACAAAATCATCTTCTCCTGGCAGAAGGGGTGTTTAGGTTTGATCTCCAACTTCTGTACGTCCTTGTAGCGGATCTTCGGTCCTTTCCGTGTACAGCGGCACTTGTAGGCTGCGAAGCGGAGAGT
>JAODKK010000002.1:24699577-24710340 GCA_026774405.1 Petrocephalus microphthalmus | reverse complement strand
TCCGGGATAGGCTCCGGACCCCCCGCGACCCTGAACAGGATAAGCGGGTTGGAAAATGGATGGATGGATGGATATGTTGTCTTTGTTCAATCATTGAAATCATTGAATTCTGTTTTTATTAGCATTTTCCAAATTGTCCCAACTTTTTGAGAGCCGAGGTTGTATAAGGTGTTTACATTTCTTCTTCTGCTCTCATTGCTGATACTTTATAAGCGGCAAATTCTAAAGGCTTATTGTAAAGTGGATCCCAGGTTAACAACATGCTAATAGCATATCAGAAACTCGGTAGCCGGATGCAGAGGCGATCCTAGGGTCTGTTGGGGCCCCAAGCAAAAATTCACTGGGGGCCCCCCCTCTAACCAGCTTTTGTCATCATTTTAATAAATAATCTGTCTGCCCAAAAAATTGTGAACAGTAAACTTTTTTTATTTCACAAGTTACCATTTTCAACAAGTTAATGGACTTTAAAATATGAAACCAGCTCTCGTTCGCCATCTAGTGGCCTGGGGGCTCCAAGCAGCTGCCTGCCCTGCCTGCTGACAAGATGCGCCTCTGGCCGGATGTCTCTAAAAATGTACTTTTTACATTCCCATCTGGATTTCTTTCCACCAAATTTGAGTGTTGTGAGCGATCAACATGGAGAGAGATTCCATCAAGATATTTCGCTCATGGAAACAAGATATCAAGGCCGTTTTAATCTCAACATGATGGGCGACTACTGTTGGTTTCTGCAACGGGATACTACTCTTCTACTTTTATTTTTTATTTTTTTCCTGTTTTTTTTTAGTTTTTAAGAGGTCTAATTTTAAAGTGAATTTTTGCTTTAAGCACTTTTGAACACTAGGCTTATTCAATAAGCCCAAGTTGAATCTATTGTTACTCTGAATGCATCAATGGGATGATGATGATGTACCAAGTTTTAGTTTTGCGTAATGTACAGATTAATTTTTAACATTTCTAACTTTAAGTCCTTGACATGCTACAATAAATCTGACTTCAGATTTGGAATCAGCGCACTCGATTTAGTATAAGACACATACATTTTGCCAAGTAGCAGAATTTTTTTATTTTGTTGTCCTGTGTAATAAGTATAAAGATAGCATGTAAAGGTATTTCCAACAGACAGTAAATCAAGGGGACAACACAGAAGAAAAACATAATTTTACTGGACTGATTATTCCACTGTAGATGTTATTTCACTAGCTTCATTAGTTGGGCTTATTCAAAGAGTACAGTATTCAGTATTACATAGCATTTTGTTTTCCTATAATTAAAAAATTACACAAATATTCACAAAGAACATGTACAGCATTTCAATGTTTTATACATGTGCAGTGCACACAACCAGCTATATGTGTCTGTGTGTGACAGACTAATTTACTGGTGACTTAGTTTTAAAACTGTTCTGTTACGCTTCTGATTTGGCTGTGACATTCACAGATTTTTTGTGCATAATATGTCATCAATTCTTATCCGTATGAATAGTCTCACCATGCACACACGTGACCGCTCACTGACACCCTCCAAGCTGCTGGTGATTTTCGGCCCAAAATAACGGCGGCGGCGCTACCGTGGCGCCATCTAGCGGCTGTCGGCAGAAGCGCGTCAGAGTTCCGCCTCGCGGCTCCTATCCCCTCTGCCGGCGGCTCTCCACGGGCAGAGCAAAGACTCACTTTTAGTATTAATCTCTGGTGTCGGATTCTCTGGTGAATATGCCTGTGGTGAGTGTGTCTGATGAATGTCGTGGCTGTAATGTTTTTTACCCGTAATTACGCCAGATAGTTTAGCGCTCTGAGGTATTCCCCATGCAGGAATTTCCGCGTCCTCAGGGGAAGCGGCGCCTTTCCCGTGTTGTGCCGCTAAATAACGGGCAGCCTAAAGCGCAGCGCGGTCCCGAGCGGACGGCGGGCTGCCTGACGGGACTAATCGCGCTTCCTCTCGCATGCAGACTCCTGCCGGCTGACGCTGGACCCCAACACGGCGGACAGACTCCTGTCTCTGTCAGAGGGGAACAGGAAGGCGACAGCGGGGGAGGAGCTGCAGCCATATCCGGATCATCCAGAGAGATTTGACGGCTACCCCCAAGTTCTGTGCAGAGAGAGTCTGACGGGCCGCTGGTACTGGGAGGCTGAGTGGGATGAAGGGATAGCCTGGATAGGAGTGACTTATAAAGGGATCGGGAGGAAAGGAGGGACTGCTGACTGTGAGCTTGGGGGCAATGACAAGTCATGGTGTCTGTACTGCAATTCTAGAAGTTACTCTGTCCTGCACAATAATAACCGGACTGAGCTTCCCATACGGCCCTCAGGCTCCCGCAGAGTAGGAGTGTATCTGGACTGGGAGGCCGGGGCTCTGTCCTTCTACAGAGTCTCCTCTCGTGGACAGACCCTCCTGCACAGGGTCACCGCCTCATTCACTGAGCCCCTCTGTCCGGGGTTTGGGTCCTTAAAGGTACCGTTTGATAAACCCCCCTCCGTTGGACTTTGGTCCTTAGGGTTTGGTATAAACTCCTGAGTGTCCCTGTGCATGCTGGAGTAGCTGACCATGGTGGGGAATCACTGTCACTGTATCCCAGTGAGACGCGTCACTGTCACTGTACCCCAGTGAGACATGTCGCTGCTTCTCCGCGTTAAATCTCTGCTTTTTAACCTGAATAATCCTATTTACTCTAAAACACGCCACATGTTAGACAAAATAAAATGACTGGGCTCTCCAAGCTGAACAAATATGCAAAATAAGTTTCTCTCTGACTAAAATGTAAGCCTGGTGATGGGCGGGGGGCTTCTCCCTCCCCTGAATATGTACATTTTACATATTTATGTGTATATATTGTATTTCCTGCCTGTACAATGACAATAAAGGCTTTCTGTTCTGTCGGTTTTAATGTCCTGGTTCATTGGTGCCCAAATCACACCAGAGTAACATAATTAAACAGCACAAGGTGGGGAATTAAATTAACTTTACTACTGCAACTGAACATAACTAGCACAATTAGAGTAAATCAGCATGTATGACTGTTTAACAGGAGACATAACTGGGAAAGGAAAACATGACATTCGTAACATACATTAGATTCAATGACCAAAATACAAAAATGTAAAGAAAAAAATTTCCCGAATTGAAACGGCAAACTGCCGTACAAGTTAATTAGCAAACGGCCACCGACTCTCTCATCCCTATTGAAACACGTGAAAAGGATCATATAAAAAGAACTCTTCACTGCGTAAATTATTGCCAGACAAGAAGCATTTTTTTAAAAGCAAAACGTAACACTTTATACTTATAACAAGTAAGCGGACCATTTTCGTTTTGGTGGCCCGCAATGTAGTAATGAAGACATCACTGGGCACGATGGAAAGGTGGATTCTACTCTGCCCCTCCTTCCTCCGGTGACGAGCGCCACATTCTGTGCTGCGCCCCCTGCTGGCGGATTGTTTGTTTCCCTCCCCCATCTAATTTAGACGCGGTACATCAGAAAAGTGGCCAGATAGATGTGATATATCTTCCTAGAAAGCAGGATTTCAGAACAAAGTGACCCATCAGATTTTCTACGTTATTTTTCACTGCTTCATCACTGTATAAAATGTATTGCTGTAGGACTTTCAGCTGGGGACTTGGTTCTTGTTTGAAGAGAAAATTATAGTTTGTACTATAATAGTAAAATAGTAATTCAGCTCTGCATGTAATCTCTCCCCCCACACTGTTCAAACAGGGCACTCAAGTGTTGAAGCAGTGAACAATTTCTTGAGGCAATAATAGGGCCTTCAAGGAGTCGGATGGTGTATAATTCTTATGTTTTATTTCTATGATCCTATTGATATTAGTCAATGACATACATCACACTGCCTCCACCGGCTTGCCTTCTTCCTAAAGTGCATCCTGGTTCCATCTCTTCCCCAGGTAAAAGGTGCGCACACACCTGGCCGTCCTCATGATGTCACAGAAAGCGTGACTTATCAGACCAGGCCACCATCTTCCAATGCTCCATGGTCCATTTCTGAGGCTCGCGTGCCCATTGTAGGTGCTTTCGGCAGTAGACAGACGTCACCACGGGCAGTCTGACCGGTCTGCGGCTACGCAGCCTCATACACAGTAAGCTGCAATGCATTCAGTGGTCTGACACCTTTCTATCATAGCCAAATAATACACAGTAAAACCTCGATTATCCGTCAAGGGTCGGGACCGGGGCCGTGACTGGTAAGGGAAAAGACGGATAAGAGAACAGCTACATCAAAGATTATATACAGTAGATTAGCGAGCAGCCTTTTTTATTTACAAAACAAAACTGTATTATCAAAATGAAATACCTCATCTATTAACTAAACATAACAATGTATAGTAGATTAATTATAACAAAAGTGAAAAGCTAGTTACAACTTAGACAACTGTATTACAGACCAGGTTAAGATATAACATTCAAGCATCTGATTTAAATCAGAATTTCAGTCATACGCCACAGCTGCAATGTTCTGGTTACCCTTCTGTCAGTAGTTTTCTATAATACTGTGTGCCATATTATTTTTGCAATTTCTATGGCACAAATATCATCCTGGGTTTATTTACTTTCGTTCCTTGTCGGTATGTAAATGACAGCGAATTCAAAATGCAGCATGGCATATGGTGCTGGGTTAGAACACAAGGCGCAGCGCAAAGGGCAGCTGGTCCAGCGCGCAGAGCTCGCCCCGTAAGTGCTGGATGGTTAATCGAGTGACGGATAATCGAGGATTTATTGTATATTAATTATCCAGCATGTGTCCTGCTTATGCTTCCTCAAATAAAACCGTTCAGACAAAATATAACCTGTGTAATGAAGCAGACCCCCTCACATTCGAACGTGCCGACTGATTTGGTCACATTTCCGGTGACGTAGGCTATTTTCCGGTCTGAGTAGCCAATCAGATGCGCCACTCGCCTGTTGCCACCATAAAAAAATATTGACCGACCACAAAAAAAAAAAAAAAAACAGAAGAAAGTTGAGGCGCAGCGCGGCGCTTCTGACAAAGGGGGAGTTCGGCCATGAAGGAGGACAAGGAGAACACCCGGCCGCGGGAGAAGAAGGCGCTGGAGATCCGCGGCGACGACGGCGAGAAGCTCGACAGGCCCAAGGAGAAGAAGGAGACCATGACGAAGGTAGCGAGCGCAGGCCCCGAAGCCCGGGCCTCGCGTGAGCGCGGCTGCCCGGACGGCGGCGCGGCTCCCCGGGCGCCGGGGCGCCGAGCCCGGGCTCCGCACGCTAACCTCTCCCGTCGTCCGTAGATCGTGATCCGGAGGCTGCCGCCCAGCCTGACGAAGGAGCAGCTGGAGGAGCAGCTGCAGCCGCTTCCCGAGGTGGACTACCTGGAGTTCTTCTCCAACGACACCAGGTACCCTGCGGGCGCGGAGGCCGACCGCGGGAGAGTGAGGGCGGCCGCCGAGTGTCCGCACGCCGGCTGACTCAGTGCTCTGATTGGCCCGAACAGCCTGTACCCCCACCTTTTCTCAAGAGCCTACATCAACTTCAAGAATCAGGACGACATCGTCCTCTTCCGGGACCGCTTCGACGGATACGTCTTCGTCGATAACAGAGGTGTGGTCTGCATTCTTCACGTCCATCTCCTCAGTGGCGTCTCCTTCCTTTCTCTAGCGCCTGGTCCTTTGCCGTAACGGTTTTGTCGGTCTTTGAACAGGGCAGGAATACCCCGCCGTCGTGGAGTTTGCGCCTTTCCAGAAAATCGCCAAGAAGAGGAGTAAGAAGAAGGACGCCAAGGCCGGCACCATCGACGAAGGTGACGCTCTGGGGCTGCATGACTCGGATCCACGGTGCATTCTGGTTAGAGGTGGTACCCAGGAGTACATGTGCTTCCCCTCTCCTTCAACAGATGCTGATTACAAGAAGTTCTTGGAGAACTACAATAATAGGGACGACGAGAAGTTCACCTCCACCCCTGAAACGCTGCTTGAGGAGATAGAGGCTAAAACAAAGGAATTAGTGGGTGTGTGTTTACAAATGGAGTGAATACTCTTACAGACCAGTCACATCCTTGACAAATGACATACTTGCTTTTGATGTGTTGAGAGGATGTTTTATTGAATGTCGCTTCTCTCCCCAGCTAAAAAAACAACTCCTCTTCTGGACTTTCTGAAGAACAAACAGGTAACTTGCTTTCTGAAGCCCCTTTTATGGGCTGTATACGTTCCTGTTATCTCACAACCTAAAATTCTGCTGGCCTCGGTCGTGACCTCAATCTGTCACTCTCAGAGAATCCGTGAGGAGAAGAAGGAGGAGAGGAGGAAGAGGGAGCTGGAGCGGAAGCGTCTCCGCGACGAGGAGCGACGGAAGTGGCGAGAAGAGGACCGGAGGAAACGCAAGGAGGCGGAGAAGCAGAAGAAAGGGGAGAAGAACGCGGACAGAGAGCGGGAGGAGAGCAAGGAGGAACCCAAGATCAAGGTGTGGAAGCTGGAGGTGCCTGGTCTGCGCAGCTACTTACTGGGGTACTGGGCTGTATCTTTGAAGTGCCTTTCCCTTCTCTAGCTCTTGAGGAAGCCTGAGAAAGGAGATGATGCTGAGACGGAGTCGAAGCCCAAAGATAAGCTGAAAAAAACTGAGGACAGGCCTTCGGGTTTGGAGTTTAAGAAACGGCCCAACGGTGAAAACCGCGAGGACCGAGGGAGACGGTGAGTGTCTCCGGTTCAGCGGCGTTTCACGCTTGGGCTCCTAAGCCCGCACTTGGCCTTGATCTTCACGACTTACTGTCCTGGACGTAAAGCAGGCAGGATGAGGACGGGCGGAAGGAGCACCGGGATTGGGACGTGGACCGGGACCGGGAGCGCCGCCAGAGGGAGCGAGAGCGGGCCGTCCGCCGGCAGGAGGAGGAGCGGCGCAAGAAGAGGGAGCGCTACGAGGCGGACAGCTCCTACCGCAAGAGGGACGAGGAGGGCAGGAAGGAGAAGGAGCGCAGCTGGGAGAAGAGGAAGGGCGAGAACGGCGCCGAGCCGGGCGCACACGCCGAGAAGGCGGCCCGGGATGACCGCAAGGAGCACAGCTCCAAAAGGGACCGCGTCAGGAATAAGGTACCGCCGCTCCGGATGCCCGTCGTCGGGCCACTTGGCGCGAGTCTCTCTCCGGTTCAGTCTGGGCGCTTTTCCACCGCACCGGGCACCATACTTTTGGAACTTCGTGAAAGTGCCAGGAGTACAGTGCTTCTTTGGGCACTTTTCCACCGCAGCAAGTACCGTGCTTTTGGTACCTCACCGTACTTTGTGCGATTGGAAAAAAGCCCAATAAAGTACCGAAAGTTCGGTGCTTCTTTGTGTTGGTTTTCCACCGGCGTAAAAACTGTTTAATCACTTTAAAGTATTTATCACAACAAAATTGCATCGCTATATTTGGGAATTCTCCAATACCATGCTGCCCTAGTATATTAAATAAAATATTTTAAATTTCTTATTCCAGCCTGATCTCGTGGTATCTGTTTTTCCGACCAGGTTGCAGTTTATTTTTTACTTAGTATTTCTTTTACTTAGTATTTTTTTTTTTTACTTGGTAGTTTTCTGAGTTCATAAATGTTTTTCAAGACTGCAGTCACATTGTATTTCAGAATTGGGCTATTTGCATAACCAATGGACAACAAAACAAAAGTTACGCCCCAAAGTACGGAAGTACACAGTAGCACCCCAACTGGTTTGGCACTCTGTACTTGAATTTTTGGTACTGGTACTCGACTGGACGTCAATGGAAAAGCTAAAGTACCGTCTGGTCTGATGGAAAAGTGCCCTATGTGTTTGTTTTGCACTGGTGTAAAAAACTGGTACTGGTGCCGAATGACATCGCAAGGCGCACTGGGTTTGTACTGAATTTGAAAAATGCCTGTAGTGTAGTATAGGGCTGGGTGACATCGCATGCTACACACATGCAGTTCTCATGGCACTAGGGGGCCAGAATGAGGTGGGCTTCTTCTAACCTTCAAAGACCATTCTTACGCTGTCATAGGAAAACACCCTTAGCAGGTTTTGCAATTTTAATGATTATTCCTTTTCAGGATTATGTAGTATATGCTTAAAAATCCTCCACTGCTCCGGTACAGTAATAATCATGCCCATCCTTACCATTTTTAAGGCAGCCTATTTGCATAACCAGTTGGCAAGACAAGCTTGTCAACCCCACCCCAAAGTACTGACATACCAAAAAGGCACCTCAGTTGGTTTGGCACTTCAGGTACTGGAACTTTTGGGGGAAAAAAAAGGTGGAAAGGTGAAGTGCCAAAAGTGCAGTGGAAAAGTACCTCCTGTCCTGCCCATTGTTGCTTGTCCTCCCTTGCATTTAATAAGCTGTTTGTACACACAGGACCGGCCTGCCATCCAGCTGTACCAGCCTGGTGCCCGAAGCCGCAATCGGCCCGGTGCGCTGGACTCCCAGGCAGGGGAAAGGAAGGCAGACAGCCAGGCCAGGAGCACCCAAGAGAAGGGAGAGGAGTGATCAGACCACCAAGAGGGCATGCAGAGGAGACGAGCGAGGCCAGCATGGGACGCGGCCTGTGCAGACTGCCGAAGTCGAGCCATCCCCCGCTCCTCGCCTCTCCCTCTGCCGGGGAAGTGCCGACGAGAGCCTGCCGTCTTCCAGTGCCTGAGAAGCTCCCCTGGCTTTTGTCAGTGGCCTCGGGGGAAGCAGATGTTAAGGGCTCAGCAACACAGGCACAGTGACGAGATGCCAAACTGCAGGACCAAGCAAACCGAAAGTGACCTTAGATTCCGCATGCAGGCTGTGGCTGTACTCTGCACGAGCGTAGCTCTGGGCTGTACATGCTGCATCCAGATGGCGTCCATGCCGGGCAGCACACGGCCTTCTGGGGGGGGAATCAAACGGCCTCCCACAGCAATATCCTCCTCGCGTTCGCTCCATGACTGCATTCAGTTTGAGTTCTGCAAGACGGGCCAATCTCAGTTATTCAAAGCTGCAGCATTTTCCCCCCAATGGCAGATTAAATGCCAGGAGCTGAATTACTGTACAAAGAATGATGCTAGTAGAGCAGTGATGCCAGCCTGGCTTCCCGGGAGCCCCTGGTGCCGGTTGCCGCACTAAGGAACGCTGAAATGCTTCGTGCCATTTTTTTCTTAGCTGTTGAGGCTTTTATGTATGTTTTGGTTTGTTCACAACACGCTCATTTGGAGGGAGATTGTGGAAATGACTCGCTCTGTGCTGCTCTCTGGTGGTTAGTTTGTGACAAGGCTGTCAATTGCTGCCAGTCTGCTACAGTGAAGCATCCAGCTGTTTTGGTTTTCAGATGAGATGATAGTTGTACTGGAGCTGAAGCTTCCTATGATCTTGTTAATGTTTCAGACCTTCCTGCATGGCCACCTGCACTTTCTTTTGGTGTGCTGCAAAATTCTAGGAGGGATGCAACAAACTAATAAATGCATTTGTTTTACCTGGTGTGATTACATGTGTGTTGAACTGATAGTTATATAGTCTACTTTATCAAAATGAATTTTGAGCTGAGTGGAACTGCTGATATACTGTTACTCACCCAACCATTGCCACATTCTACTTGTCCTTTTAATATGTAATAACGACAGACAAAAGCAGCTGATGTTAAGGCAATGTGTGAACCACACAATGAAATGGAAACAGCTGCAGATGGATCTTCATGCAGAGATAATTCCATCGTGTAAGAGCTGATGAACTCAAACACTATAGCAGGTTAACTGGGCTAGAGAAGGAGGAATCAACAAGCAAACTACTGGACAAACCCCAAAACCAGGTGGAAAAAAAGTATAGATGGGGGCAGCTACTGCACAGTGTGACTCAATGAAATCTTATGGTGACAAGTAAACGTTTCTTATCCTCACAGCACTGTCGCTTGCTGGGCAAATGATATTTCCTGCTGTTTTAGGGTGAACTCGTTCAGGAACTCGTTTGTTTTTGTCATCGGCAATACCTAGCAGCGTCCTTACACAGTTTAAGGACGCTGCCTCAGAGCAGTTGTGGGTGCACTTTTAGTTCGGAAAGAGCATCCAAAGGTTTCGCTCAATTTCTTACAAAGAAAAGCGAATTTCCAACCCCCTGTACGTCTGGTGGTTTTATTCTCCATCGTGATAGTACGTGACAGTTCAGGAAGCGCCGGCAGGTGGCAGCAGCGTGTCCGCGAAGGCCTGGCCACGCCCCCGGAGGGTTAGCCACGCCCCCGACGGAGGCCTCCACATTCGGGTCGTTACCCAGAATTCTCTCTCTCTCTCCGACAGGCGCCATTGTGGTCGTAGGATCGTCGGTCCGCCATGGTGAGAAAATATCGCTTAACATCCTCGGCTTCCTCGGCTCCTGCTAGTTAGGCGATGGGCTGAGCGTAAAGGTTGTGTTTTACGGCGGGGGCCGGTACGCGTATTTTCCGGGTGAGCGGAGTAAAAGTGGGGTATTGGTTGGGTGAGAAGTTGGGGGCTTGTGTGCCGGAGAGCGGCCATTGCTGTGTGTAAATGCGCGCCGTTCGCGCCTCGGCGACCCGGGGACGCTCACGTCTCTGCCGCCTGTGTCCCTCAGTCGTCCCACAAGACTTTCCGGATCAAGCGCTTCCTGGCAAAGAAGCAGAAGCAGAACAGACCGATCCCGCAGTGGATCAGGATGAAGACCGGCAACAAGATCAGGTAGGCCGCTGCTGGCGGGGGCCCGAGCTCCGGCTAAAGGGGATGATACTTACCTTGTGGAATGGATGATACTTACCTTACTGGATGGATTGGATGGATGAAACTTACCTTGGGATGACTGATAACCTGGAACAAAAAATACAATCAAA
>JAODKK010000002.1:24685017-24699477 GCA_026774405.1 Petrocephalus microphthalmus | reverse complement strand
GGGGGGTCCGAGCTCCGGCTAAAGGGGGGGTCCGAGCTCCGGCTAAAGGGGGGGTCCGAGCTCCGGCTAAAGGGGGGGTCCGAGCTCCGGCTAAAGGGGGGCCGCATGTCCGCCGCAGGACGCAATTACAGTCCTTCATCGTGTGGAAGTACTGCCATTACCCTGCGGACAGTAACAGGCCGCCGCGGAGTCCGCAGCCCCGGCCGGTCCCCCGGACGGGCCGCTCCGCGGCGGCCACATGTGCTACTCCGGCGCCGGCCCGGCTTTGCTCTCGGCCAGAACCCACAACCACGGTCTCACGCAGATTGCTGCTCTTCCGGGTCGCTGCATGAGTGATGCATGGGAGTATCCTGGGTGGGGGGAGGATAAATGTATCCCCCACAATATTTAGTCTGGATTGATACATCCCCTTCAATAAATGGGTTGTTGTATTTAAATTGCCCCCCCCCCATAATATCAAGCTCTCTCCTTTGAGGGTATCGCTGGTGACATCATTTACTCCCCCCCCAGGTACAACTCCAAGAGGAGACACTGGAGGAGGACCAAGCTGGGGCTGTAATCACCCACCTGCTGCACCCCAACCCCCCCAGGCTCTCTCCCACTTTGTCGGGAGATGTTTGCACCCAGACCTGCAGAGAAGCCGCGGCCGTCTTTCTGAAAGTGCCGCCCACTTTGTCTACAGATCTCGTTTGTCACATTGCCGACAATAAAGTGAGAAAGTGAGCAAACCGCCACGTGTGCTTTTTAAATACTCAGCGGAGCATGCGAGTCAGTCACAGCTTTGTGTGTTTTATATGTAAATGGTGGCTCTTTCTGGGTCTTTTAAGTGGTTAAGGGAGCATGAAATGGGGATGTTGAATTTCTTATAGATTCACACAGTTACAGCCTTGTACCATCAAAGAGATGCTGGTCCTTGGCTTGTGGATTTCAGCTTTATAGATACTAGTGCTAGGCATCAGGTTACCTGTGATTTCATTATGTGAAAACGCTTCTCGCCAAGCTGCAGTATAGCAGAGTGTAAAAATGTTATTTCAGACGGGAAGTGGGTGGCTCAAGCTCAAGAGAGCCTGCGTTTGAGTCCGGAGTTCACCAACTTATTGGGGTGGTGTGTAGCTGTGTGTACAACTTCGGCTCAGCCACTTAAACCTCTGTATTTGTCATTGGAAAGTTGCTGGTTCAAGCTTCGGCAGAACAGTCATATGTATGTGGGCCCTTGGGTAAGGGGCTTTCCAGGCAGCTGGAGGCACTGGCTGATTCTGCTTTCCTGATTGCATCTCACTTTGGAGAAAAGCATCTGTCAGTTGGAGCTTGGATCCACTATCTAGGTCCTGCTAACTCCCACTGGTTCTTCAAATCTTGCTGATTCTGTGGTTTTTATCTTTTTTTGTTACTCTTCTGCTCTGATCACTTAGGTGCAGCCTGCATTTCATTGCTGCCAACAATCTTTGGGCTAATGATGCTATCCCTGTGTCTGTATTTTCCCAAATGGCTCAGTCACACCCTTCATTCCTTCCAAAGCGGTTTCCTCCATGGGATTGAACTATTTGTCACATTCTTGCCACACCCACGTTGGTCATCAAACTCCTGCTGGTGTTTGATTGGTCCAAAAGACCATATGTATGAACCAATTAACTGTTGGCAAGTACTGTTTCACTTACTGGAACTCGCAGCGTTAATGTGTGTATGATGGTTTAGGGATCTGGAACATTCAGGTGAGATCCCAATAGCGTATAACTCTCCTGTGCATCAAAGCACCTGTACTTAAAATAATGAAGAGGTACTCTTGGCTGGTTGATGGATTGTGCAACCCTTAGTTTTGTCTTTATAAATTGAGGAATATGATTTGAAGAGAACATTTTTTTTTATTTAATGGTACTTGTAATTCATGCAGACAGCAGCAGTACAAGTCCAAATACAGTGACTGTTTTAAAACAGTCTTTTCATAGATTCCAAATACTTCAAGAATAATTAGTCCTGAGTATTTCCCCCTCTGAGACTTTGACATGCATCCACCCCTTTGCTATGGTGAGATGTGCATGTAATGAAAAGGGCATGAGGTCAGGATGCACATTAGGTTTATGATAAAAAAATACGTGAGGAATGTGGTCAAAATCACTACCTTATTAATTTATTTATTAATTTATTTAAAATTTGCCCCTGTCCAGGTTTTGCTGCCACACCCATGAAGGTCGCATGGCCAGTCGGCCATACAAGTGTGAATTTCTTGTTGCATTCTATTGCCTTTGTGATTATGTTCTACAATCTGCATTTCTTTTCATTTTGGCCATATAACGATGGCATCTTGTAAAAAGTCAAAGGAAGCTGTTGATAAAAATTCTCTTCTGGTTCCGAAATTCACCCCCGAGAGCAAAGAGGCTGAAGCCACAGCAGGGCATTGTATTAGTGCAGTGGTCTGGGAGGATTTGCGAAGCTTCCGGTGAGGAGGGACGTTGCTGGCCGGTTTCTCTCTTTGTATCAAGATGTTAAAGAAAGAAAATCAAGAATTTGTCATGCGTGCAATGAAGCATTTGCAAACAATTGAGAATTGATGCTCCACGAACAAACATTGTGGCAGAATGATGTCAAATTGATGGAACAACTGAAGACGACTTCTAAATTTGACAAATACCTTAACTTGAAATTTGTAGCTACTAACATGTAGTTCTTTGCAAATTCTTATGCACAATGTTCACTCACGTTCATTACATTTTGTAGTATAACAATTCGGAAAGTTAGTTGTGTGCGGAACATTTTTTGATTAAAGTACCACAAAAGCCATATCATTTTACTTAGGAAGTCATTACTCATCGATTTTAGGTACAGGGTAATGGAGATTTGAGGGGAATTAATTTACTCATAACCCTAATGCACATAGGATGTGCATAGAAGTACATTTTGATTAACCCTTTGACAAATTGTATTTTCCCCTTCATTTATTATTCCCTTTATTTAAGTGATATAAAATCGGACAATGAGATTTCTCTCATTTTCAAGAAAGATTGGCTGACATCCTTCTTTAAATGTATACATATCGATTGGTCAGTCAGAGTGTGACTAGTCATTTTCATTACTCTGAGTTGAACTGTGGATACTTCTGTTGCCAATAAGCAGTATTGGAGCAAACAGCTTCTTCAAAGAGCCAAACCTCCACCAGCCGCGTGCCCCAGAGAAGGTATCAGTCTGTGCTTCATCCTCGGGGAGCTCCTTTCTGGCAAGATTCATGGCCCGCGAACTGTTGTTGTTGGCATTTTGGGGCCCGACTGTGTCACAGTGAGAGTCCGGCGCGCCCAGAAGCTCCTTCATCTCCACCGAAGAGCTGCCCTTGAGGTACTGCCAAGCTCGCCTGCCGCCGTAGTCCATGGCGTCCACATCAGCCCCAAAGGCTCCCACCAGGAGCTTGATGACCATGTTCTGCCCGTGCATCGCAGCTATGTGCAGGGGTGTGAAGCCTCCGCCCGCTTTCAGGTTCACGTCGACCGGAGATCCCACTTTCTCGGCGTATCTCAGGAGCTTCACGAGAATCTCGTCCTTCCCGTACTTAGCCAACCAGTGAATCGCGGTGAAGCCGCTGACGAAGTCCTTTTTGGTCAGCAGGCTGAAATCCTCTGAGAGGTAGTTCATGATGGTGTCGTAACTGCCGTCCACTACCGAGATCATCCACGCATGCTCCGTGGGATCCAGAGCCCAGAAGGAGCTGCCCCCGTTGCCCTCCTCAGCGGCATCGGACGGCTGGGTGTCCCACTCTTTGAAAGCGGAGGCAGCAGAGTCTTTGGGTGACTCCAGGATGCTTCCAAAACCGCTACTCAGATTGTTACTTAGGAACAGCTCCTTTAGGTATTTCCTGCGCATGGCCGTGGTGAGAGATCCCTTCTCCGAGGGGTCCCAGCTGGAGTCGCTCGCCTCCTTCTGCCGCGTCAGTCTCGGCCTGCGGGCTGAGGCAGGCTGGGAGGCGCGGACACCCCCCCTGAACCACTGCCCGGTGGGGCTATCGTTACCTCCTCCGGTCCCCATAGGGGGACAGGAGCCGCTCCGTCCACTCTTTGCGGTCATGGATCCCGGTTCTTCCTCCTCTTCCTCCTCCTCCTCGCCCAGAGGAGTGGGGGTTAAATGGGAGCCCGACATCGCGGGGATGCTGGCACTCTCATACGGCGTTGGGAGTTTCCTCCGCTCGCTCCTAGTTCCGTTAGTTTGAGATCTGCGATGCGATAATGGAGGTTTATTTTGCAATTGAGGAAATAGTTACTCTGACTCGTCCCTTAGCGGCCTCTCACTGCATTTTACCCTGAAAGTAACAAGACGGACAAACAGCATTTATATGGCGAACTGACATGCCCACACATTATTCCATCCATATATTAAACAATGCATTAAGGCAAAACATTCCCATACACCCCTTACTGTGCATTAAGCTGTACTGTTTCCCACTGGAAATGAACAGACGGGCTGGCCGAATTTCCAAGGCTGCATCGATAATAAAAACTGCCCTGTGCAATTTATTCTTGTAGCACAATTGTTATTATATAAGCCAACTATTTAAGTCTTCAGATTTCAGTTCTCTAAATATAACAAACAGCACCAAGAGCCGCACTTCCCCGTTTCCACCGACGCTTCCACTTTCGCCACGAAACAAATCGCAGCGCTGGATTATATAATGGAAGAAATTATTCCAAGTATATAAATGTTACTCCAAACTTGATCACTCCTGTTACTTTCATTACCCCTCTCAAAAACGCTAGCTCCACACCAGCTTAATGAATTATTTAATATATTTCCTTAATTCATTAATGATCTTTTCCCCGTTCTCACCTGAGGACAGCGTGACATCCGACACGGGGAACAGCCCTTCATTTTCCCCTGGTCAAAGCTGCTACTATAACATAGAAGAGGAAAATAGCTCCATGAGACCAGCGGGTAAAACGCCGCTTTTCCGTGTATAATTCCAGCTTGAAGCGCCGCGTCCCCGGAAGGCGACCTTCTCACTGCAAGTTCCCTCTTTCTCCTTTATATCTGCCCCTTTTCTCCTTTTTATCTGGTCCCTCTCTCCCCTCCTGCTCCTCGTCTTGCTCGAGTCAGATACGAAGTTCAGCTCCGGGCCGATTCAGCATGTGGCGGCTGTAGCGCTTTCACTCTGGAAATATGTCGCACGTCCCAACCTTAGGTCACTTATAATATGTTACCCATTAGAATGACTGCGCTGCGCCCTTGGACAGTGCGCGCTATGCAAATGAACCAACTTCCTCATCGAAGGGCAAAACATATCATAACGATCATGGCGTAGCTTACGCTGAAATAATTAAGTACAGAATAAATGATATTGTAACTGATCGCTCCGTGGAGGGTCGTGGGATTTCGCTATGATCTGTCATTGCAATCTCCAGATCAGCGTGACTATAATACAGCTTTCATGCTCCTGTGGGAGCAGATCAATGATACATATCCTAGTGAAAGAGCGTCTTCCTATTTTTATGCTATCGGGGTCAGGTGTCGTTGCCCATGAAATGCCATTTGGAAGTGATTGAGCGTGCTTGTGACACGAATGGGACACTCACTGCCGGTCCTGCATTTACAGGGGACAGCCTGCACTAAGCATGTCACCAAGGCGTCAAGCAGGCACTCCAAGGGCTCGCCTTCACCTGCTGACGCCTGCGGGTTTTTGCTTTGTCATTTCGTTTGCGACATCCGACGACTTTTATTCCAGGTGGTTTTTGATCTTTGTTACAGTTAAAGTTCATATGCCTGTGAGGAAATGCAGGTGCAGGGCAACTTCCCAGCTTAATGGCCATATATATATATATATATATATATATATATATAAATGAGGAAAGATCAGTATGAGATTGCAGTAGGTACAAGCTGTTAACCCGGATTCTTCCGATCATCCAGCGCCTGACAGTGCATCTGTTTTTCCAAGTCTGCTTTGTGCCACACTGGCATTCCTCCAGGATCAACACAAGTCCCGGAAGATGCATATCAAAGGAAGCCTTTGGCACCCCCCGAACCCCCATCCGGTCATCCGACTGGTAGTCATCTTCTGACCCTCCTCATATTTTCTGGGCTGGCTCCAGCACAGCACTGATGGAAGCGTTTATGGAGCGTTTTGATCCCTGGCCATGTTCACACGCCCGCGGGTGCTGCTGTTTGCAGGAGCGCCATCGGTCCCCGTTTTATTCATAAGGCTCCGGGAAATCTGCAGGTTTGACAAGTTCACTTTAATTGTGTGATTTCTGCTCTGACTCACACGCCGCGGAAAGAACTCTGAAAAAACATGCTCTGAACCATTTCATACGCTGCAGAAGTTCAAATTCAAGAAACTTTAATACGGCATTCTTTCGAGCGCAATAAAAGAATTGATCTCTTTGCATTTTCCATGAACACGACCCCGGACTTCCGGTTTCACGCGACCAGGCTCGCGCTTTATCTCTGACCTGGACCATTCGTCTACATATCAAAGCGCTCGGAATAAACCATTTTAGGAATCGGGGGGGGGGGATGCGTTTTCCTTATACCGAAACCGCAAATCTCCTCTCACATTAGTATGACTGCGTATGACATGCGTGTGAGATGTGACTCTGGCGAAGTGCTGCGCGGCGTCCCGGGCGCCGTGCGGCCGGCGCGGCGCTCCGGGCAGCCGCCGTCCCCCCCTCCGTCGCGGCGCGGTGGTGCGCTCCACAGCCGCCGCGCTCTTCTCCTCCCTCCGGCGGACGGCGGCGCCGTTTCCTCTCCCGGCTCCGGAGCGCCATGTCCACCGCGGAGGTCGCTCGGCAAGCGGTGAGTCTCTCGACGGCGCCGCCCGGGGGAGCCCGCAGACGCTGGGCCGGGCTGCGCTCGCCGCCCCCGCTCCATGGGCGACTTTTCCCGCCTCTGGACCGTTATTTCCGTTATATTTACGGATACGGAAAATAAAAGGAAATAGAAATGACTGTAACTGCGTTTAGAGACGCCCGCTTAAATGTCCGTATAAATCAGTATAAACGACAAACGGAAGCCGCCCGGAGGGCCGCGGTACGCGGGACGGTCCCGGCTCGGCGTCCCCAAGCGGCCCTTCCTGCCCGCTCCTACTGCCAGGCAGGATGGCAGCTGAAGCCGAGCCGCTTGCATCCGGCACCGACCGCGCAGCCCTGGTGCCGAAGCCGTCCTGCGCGGGGAGAGCGACGTGCACGACGGCCCTGTACGCTTAACCGTGACTTATGGTAGCAAACCGCTAAAACCGTGTCATTTATTAAGCTTGTACCCCGTATACATCTGCTATTGATGCAGTGCTTCTAACCATCCATCCATCTTCTCACTACTTAGGGTTTCTCCGGGACTGGAGGCAAACCTAGGCAGCACAGGGCACCATGTTGTAGTTCACCCCAGATGGGATGCCAGTTACTTTTGACCTGAAAATTAAAATGTAATGATAAACATGGTTGATCACATGGCAATGAAATTTGTGTTTTATTTTTGGGGGAGCAGCTGTTTGATTGGCCCTTGCTGCCTTCTGACTAAATGCCAGCTGTCTGGCCCCCACCGTCTGTTCCTCCACATACACACAGACATAAAGGATGGGTGGTGGAGGCTGAGGGACGTCCTGATGCTAGAGGTGTAGCTGCTGAGGGCTCCGTCTCTAGCCGCCATGTCTGCACACTACTGTGTGCACTGCAGCCTTGACGCAGAAGCAACTGAACCTTTCCAAATATGTACATTGTGGTTTCTGACTGCTTTCTGTTATCTAGAGTGTTTGGGCAGGAAACAGGAAGGAAGCTATAGTACCAGAGCTCAGTGGAGATGGCAGCAGAGTGGCCTCGTGTCTGAGCTGCTTTCCCGTTGTCAACAAATGAAATTGTCAGCACCTTTACGTCTTCTTGCTTCTTGCCGTCTTTATTCCTGCCAAGCCGCCCTTTGGTTCCAAATTCGTATTTGCATCAGGTGATGTGAGGGTAGGGTGTACGGCGGTATGCAGCTGGGCCCTGTCCCAGCAGCACAGTAGGTGTTTCGGAGGTGCGACACACTGTTCGCAAAGATGAACACTTGGCTGTAGGCTGCATTGGTCTTTCTGTGGTGCTGGTAATGATCGCACAAACCATTACTCAAACTGGAGTTGTGAATGGAGGAATAAGCATGCTCGCTCTCTCCCTCCCCACAGCCAGAGGGGCTCCGCTCTGTCCCTCTCTCTGGCCATGTGGGCTTTGACAGCATGCCCGACCAGCTGGTCAACAAGTCCGTCAGCCAGGGGTTCTGCTTCAACATCCTGTGTGTGGGTGAGTAGCGCAGAGGTCTTCGTAGATCTCAGGCTGGGGTGCGACTCTGAGTGAAGCTGATGCTAATGTCTGGGAAGCTGTGAGTGCAGATTAGCTAAAACTCTGAAGCATGCTGGACCAGTTTGTACAGTTCTGTCTTGGTGAGTTGTTAGTATGGGCATCTATAGAGAGAGGCTAATTTGCTAGCTTTAGCTTTCACTGAAGGAAATGTGTTCCTCTGATGCTCTTTTCAAGTGAGGATAGGTGACAGTGACTGTGGAAACTTTCTGAGCATCACAGGGGGTGACAGTTTGAGGCAGAAAATAGCGGCATCAAAAACCCTGTATCACAGACTTGGGGTTCAGGCTGTATTCCTGACTGTTGTGGTGTCTTTTAATATATTTTAAAATATCATTAAAATATTTGTCAGCTTGATTAGGGAGGTACGGGGGTCGGGACATTTATGGTGCATTTGTTTATCCCGACAAAGTCGTAAATTCCGAAGTGCGAGATGTCACAACCGACTAATTTCCCGTTTGAGCTACACATCTCAGAACAAACATGGCTGCCTCCAAGACACACTGTTACTGTCGCTGTTTCTGCATCAGGGGTGAAGCAGGGGATATCAGAATAGCAGGAGATAGAGAGGAGCAGGCAGTGTTAAGCGCAAGCAGTATTTTCAAGAGAGTAACCTGTTACCCCATGCGATGGTGTCGTGTCTGTACCTCAGGCGAGACTGGCGTGGGGAAGTCCACACTCATGGATACCCTGTTCAACACCAAGTTTGAGGGGGAGCCCACCAAGCACAGCCAGCCCAGCGTGCAGCTGAAGTCCAGCACCTACGAGCTGCAGGAGAGCAACGTCCGTCTCAAGCTGACCATGGTCAACACCGTGGGCTTTGGTGACCAGATCAACAAGGAGGACAGGTGGGTCTCGCAGCAGGGTAGGCTGCGGAGTCCCAGCCGCTTGGGGTCTCTGCCTCGTCTGCTCTTTGGCCTCTTGGTAGATGTTTCTCTCTCTCACATCCACAGTCCTAGTCCCAGACTGTCTGTTATCTCATCTAATAGATATTTCATATTTACTAGTTTGAAGTTAATGGGCATGACAGCGCAAAGTGGCCATGAGACCAGGCTAATTTAATGGCCCATTTAATTAGAATGATTTGATTTGAGTTCTGATGTTATAATCAGGAAACCGAAGATACCTGGGAAGTTTGAGCGGGTCAGTATGACCTCTGAACCCTCTCGCCCCTTGTAGTTACAGACCCATCGTGGACTTCATTGACGCGCAGTTCGAGGCCTACCTGCAGGAGGAGCTGAAGATCAAACGGACGCTGCACAGCTACCACGACACGCGCATCCACGCCTGCCTCTACTTCATCTCACCCACCGGTCACTCGCTCAAGTCCCTGGACCTGGTCACCATGAAGAAGCTGGACAGCAAGGTGGGCTTAGGGTCATGTAGGGTTAGGGTTAGCAGCGGGTGCTGGCTCAGTGTATCACACCTGCAGGGTGAGTGGTTCTCATCCCACACCCGACGCTGGCTGTGTTCTATTGTGCTGGTCTCGGTCAGGTGGTCTGGCTCCCTCCCACAGTCCATAAACATGCAGTTAGGTGAGTTGGTGTCACTAAATTGCCCGGAATGTGTGACTGTGCTCCCTGCAATGGACAGGCCTCCCTTCCAGCATGTGCCACGCTCGCTATGTGCTGGATTCTGATGTGACACGTCCGCTACTCTGATAGACCTGTGACGTGCAGCCCTCGCCCCCCCCCCCCCAGGTGAACATTGTCCCTATCATTGCCAAGTCGGACGCCATCACCAAGACTGAACTGGCCAAGTTCAAGATCAAAATCTCCAGTGAGCTGGTCAGCAACGGCGTCCAGATCTATCACTTTCCCACCGACGATGAGACGGTGGCCGAGATCAACTCTGCAATGAACGTGAGTCTCGCACCCGTCTCCTCCCGGCTTGCGAGTCTGTGCCCACCCTGTTCACAGTCGTCATGTTAACTGTGGATGACAGCTAAACACTTCAAGTCCTAAAAACAGGACGAGGGAGGTACATCTCATCTGTCTCTCAGTGTATTCTGACAGAAGGCTGTCCAGTGCATTTAGGCTCAGCTTCTGGCTGTAAAACAGCTGTGTGCCGCATTCCTCTGCCCGCAGACAGGAAGTGGCCTTGGCGCTCTGGCCAGAACTTTTGCTACAGGAAGTATGAGCTGTGGGAAAAAGCCCACATTAGGGCTGGCAAACTGACTGCAGCATGGGAAGGGATGTGCCGGAATGCAGAGCCAGGGACCCCGGGGGCACAGTGACATACGGAGAGGGACACTGACAGGAGCAGGATACAGACCATCCACCCGAGAGGGCGTGTAGTGACGCGACACGCAGTAGCTGGTGCTCGTTGTGACAGGAGTGAGTGTCTGTGTGCCATCAGGGTCACCTGCCATTCGCTGTGGTGGGAAGTACAGAGGAGTTGAAGATCGGGAACAAGATGATGAAGGCAAGGCAGTATCCCTGGGGAACGGTGCAGGGTGAGTAGGCGCAGCAGACGGGCGACGCGCAGGCGACTGGGGGGCGGGTGCCGGCCACTGACGCTCATCCCCGCCGTCCCGTCTGCAGTGGAGAACGAGAGCCACTGCGACTTCGTGAAGCTGCGCGAGATGCTGATCCGCGTGAACATGGAGGACCTGCGGGAGCAGACGCACGCCCGTCACTACGAGCTGTACCGCCGCTGCAAGCTGGAGGAGATGGGCTTCAAGGACACCGACCCCGACAGCAAGCCCTTCAGGTGGCCGGACCGGAGCAGCGCCCCCTGCTGGCCGCAGAGGGGATTAACGGGCACACGGCGGGGGGGTAACTGTGGTGCCCCTGCGGGGTTGTCTTATGCCGTATGGGGAAGGGAGACCTCGTCTCACAGCCTCTGTGGCCCTGCAGCCTCCAGGAGACCTACGAGGCCAAGAGGAACGAGTTCATGGGCGAGCTTCAGAAGAAGGAGGAAGAGATGAGGCAGATGTTTGTCCTCCGAGTCAAGGAGAAGGAGGCTGAGCTAAAGGAAGCAGAGAAGGAGGTGTGTGTGTGTGTGTGTGTGTGTGTGTGTGTGTGTGTGTGTGTGTGTGTGTGTGTGTGTGAGCGGGCGTGCACGTGTGAAGCAAAGTGTCCAACACCAGCTGCTCACACTCAGGAGCTGGGGGCCATGTGCATGGCGTGGCCTTGAAGTTTCCGTTTCTCAATCTGTAACCTTCAGCTGCATGAGAAGTTTGACAAGCTGAAGAAGCTGCATCAGGACGAGAAGAAGAAGCTGGAGGACAGGAAGAAGCAGCTCGATGACGATCTGAACCTCTTCAAGCAGAAGAAGACGGCCCTGGAGCTGCTGCAGTCCCAGGGCCAGCAGGCAGGGGGCACCACCACGCTCAAGAAGGACAAGGAGAGGAAAAAGTAAGTATCTGCACCCCTGCTATCCAGCTTCATTCAGCTTCCTCTGTGGCTTCATGGGTGCTTTGATAACTGTTGGTTATGGTGTGCGCATGTGACCAAAAGTCCCTTGGGGGGGGGACAGGCGCGGCCTCTGCAGCTGAATGACCCCCCCACAGGCCTCAGTGCTGCTTTATCATTTAACCATTTGCCATCATCCTGGGAGCACGTCAGCCCCTGGAATGCCGCTGTGTCTCGGCTAGTCTCCTCTTCCCGAATGGGCTGAAGGCTCTTGGATTCTTTTATTCCCACCTTGTTATTTTGTCCTTCAGCGCCCTGCTGCTATAATGTAGATTGCAGCCCACATGGAGGCGCCCTGAACATTCAAAACATTCACATGGGCTTCAGGTGCATACATGAGATGTTTACTGTTACGTGTTAGAACTGTATTCTGAGTGTCTCTGGAGAGAAGTGGTCTTCCAATAGTGAGCGAGAGAGCGAGCTGTGAGACGTGTTGCATGTGCCATGCGTGTTCTGGTGTCTCATGTTTGCCGTGTGCTGTTTTCCAGTTAACCTCTGCTCACTGCATGCTTCATGAGAGACACCGTACTGGTAAGGCCACCCCCTAACCACCCGCCAGTCATGTGACCTTCCGAGGTCCCAAGAACATTCACCCAGTAAGACACCTTTGCAAGTTTGCCTGCCCCATAGACTCCTCAGAAGCCCCTTGCTGATGGATCATTCACTAAGTGCCCATCACTAACCACACTGGTACTAACCGCTTGTTCGCTAAATGCCCCTGAAGCTGTTCCCAGATGCCCCACACTGGTTCCTATAAAGCATCATACTGATCAGTCGGATAATTTAAATTAATGCTGGTAGTGAAAGATGCTGCTTATTTCTGTAGCAGTCACTAACCAAAGCAGCTTACTAGCTGTCAGATGCAGATGAAAAGCACATGTATCAAAAACCCAACACTGAGAATAATAACGTGCAAATAACGGGCTTGGTGCTTGTGTACGCTCAGCTCATCTGCAGATGTATCGGCATGTTAGTTGGGAGAGCCTCTAGTAACATGTCATTAACACAAATACAAGCTCTTAATCATTTATGCATCACTGTTTTCTCCTACGATTTGATGAAATCCAGAATAAAACATAACGGTTGCTATCTCTCCTCCCCAGTTCATGTTTCCACTCCCGATGACAGGGAATGAGCCGTTTCCCTGTCCTGTCTGAGCCTCACCCACCCCCACCCCACTGTCCACTCACAGACTAGCTCACGCTGATGGAGGATGCCAGACATAGCTGTAGATGGAATTGTGGATTCAAATGATAGTGTACACATGCTACTCTTACTGTTCAGATGCTACTAGATACTGTTCTAAAGACCATTTCATGGCATGTTCCACAAATTGCTTTTTAATAAACCCTTTTGTGTTATATCGTTTGTGCATGTGCTGTCATATTAACATAGCCGGTGTCTAAGTAACGGGAGGAGTCCTGTGGAGTGAGAGTCTAATCGGGAATGAGAATCATTGCCTTTTAATACCTGCTTAAGCTCTGCTTCTCCTGAAGGTGCCAGTTGCTTAAATTAATGTCAGATCAGAGACCTGATTTTTGTGACTGCATGTATTGGCTAAATTTATTGCTATAATTTATCTGGCAATTTGGGAAAGCGAGATGAGATTACTGCACGCCTTCAGGGGACAGACTGAGAGTAGCTTGATTCACGTTTGCATGCGTCAAGCCATACCTCGACTTCCCTCGTCGTTTCCACAGTTTTGTTTTTATTCATGGACTTTTAAGCTAAGACTGAAAAATACCATAATGTGAGACTGAGTAGATAGGGTTGTGTTTCAGTTATAGTTTTGCCTTGTGGTCGAACAACTCTGTCCTGTTGGCTCAGGCCTTCTGGTAATGCAGCCTCCTTTCCAGAAATGTCGGGATGCTGTGCAAAATGTAAATAAAAACAGAATGCATTGATTTGCAAATAAGTCCATAAGTGGAATACAGACAATATTATGAATATTGTTTTATGTCAAATATATGCTCAATTTAGTGGGAGCAACACATTTCAAAAAAGTTGGGACGGACAACAAAAGGCTAGAAAATGTAATGCTAAAACAAAACACGGGTTGAATATCTCTAACTAATTAGGTTAAGTGGCATCAGGTCAGTAACATGATTGGGTATAAAAAGATCTTGCCAGAGTGAAGTGAAGATGGGGAGAGGTTCACCACAGCAAAACACTGTGGCTGAATAGTGCAACAATTTAAGAATAATCTTTCTCAGTGTAATATTGTAAAAGATTTGTGAATTTCATCATCTGCGGCACATAATACCATTAAAAGATTCAGAGACTGGAGAAATCTGTGATTTTATAGTGAAAATCCCTGCATGGGCTCAGGAACACTTCTGAAAACCACTCTGTGAAGTTTGTTGCACAAACAAGTGTGGGATGAAACTCTACCCATGCAAAGAAGAAATAAGATCCAGAAATAAAGGGCTGAAGCTCATTTAAGATGGCCTGAGGCAAACTGGAACCTGTCCTGTGGTCTGACAAATGGAAAAAACACGTATTCTTTGGAAATCATGGACATGGCGTCCTGGATGCTAAATAGGAGAGGGACCGTGCAGCTCGATATCAGCGGATAGTTCAAGTCGGCATCCGTGATGGTATGGAAGTGCATTAGTGGGCATCAATGTGTGTATATATATATGTGTGTATATATATATATATATATATATATATATATATTTTAACTAAAACAGAACAAAGACAACAAGACCATCTATGAAAATGACATCTGGATGGCAGCACAAAGC
>JAODKK010000002.1:24670528-24684917 GCA_026774405.1 Petrocephalus microphthalmus | reverse complement strand
GGCAGCACAAAGCAAAATGTGCTGCCATCCAGATGTCATTTTCATAGATGGTCTTGTTGTCTTTGTTCTGTTTTAGTTAAATATTGATTTATGTGATTTGTGCATTCTGTGTTTATTTATGTTTTACACAGCGTCCCAACTGTTTTGAGAGAGGGGCTGTATATAGCACTTGTGGCGTTGCAGCTGTTTTTACTAGCACCCAGTAACAGACCCTGCACAGCTACTGGGCTTCCTGTGTATGGCTTTCTGAGTGCTTGCCTTCCTGCTTGGAAACACTGCACCCTGCTGGCCTTTTGAGACCAGCTTTTGGCTTGTGGGCGCGGTGACACAGAACAGGACCCCACTGCAGCACACATGAGCTTAAGGAGTGCTGTTTCCCATGTCCACTCTGTGTGCCTGTCGTGCTGCTACCCTGTCTGCTCCCTGTTAAAGTCTCCCTGATGATCTTTCTTCCCTGTTCCTCCAAGCTCTGATTATTACGCGCAGTACTTTGATGAACTAACAATAACGCTCTAACTTTTGGCTGACGGGATCATGGTGTTTATGGGTTGATTGTTGTGCGTTGTTTACCTCCAAAATTAACCCAATTTTCTTTGGATTCTCGTGTTCCTAGGTGTCATTTTTATATCTAACCTGCACCTGAGAAGGAAATTGAATTGTAACAGCTTTAACCTTCTAGGAACATGTGAGAATTTTCACAGATCAGTTAAGATGGACAGCTTATCTAGCAAGGATACAATGTTTCATCTTTTTATCAGAATGAAAGTTGCTGAATACCATTCTCAGAAACTGCTGGGAGGAATCATGTTTGTTATAAATAAACATTAAAGATAAACATGACATAATGTAATCACTGTTCACTTGGAATTAATATCATAAACTGAAATTCCCATGGGAATCTCTGACTTTTGAGCCCTGCTTTAACCTCACCAAGCATGACTCTGCTAACTGGCTTCAGTCTTTTCTATTAACCTGCCTTTTGTCTTTGTTTCTAGCTTCTTTTAACGCATCTGAATGAGGAGATTGCAGCTTTCCTGAGAGCTAGACGGCTCACCACATTTCTCCTCCTTTTATTTAGCATAACAAAACAGACTTTTTATCTGCTCAGCTCAACACAACCACATGTGGGCCATACATGGTTATTTCAACTAGAGAACATTGAAAAATGCTGGGGTGCTGTCAGATTTCTCGCTAGGCTTCATTACAGCTGGAGAGTCTGAAGTTACTTCCCTTAAAGAGGGATTCAGCACAATGTTCCTCTCATGCTCCTGCAATGGCGATGGGGTCCCTTGTTGACTTGCATCCCTGTAAGCAGATCTATTATCCACTCTTTGCAATGTTTTGGATATATTGGGAAATTCTGGTTCTGGTGTTACTACAGCAAGCAGGCTCACATGGAAACTGATTCCTTCATCCATAAAAGTCACGCATTTCTAATGTATTTCCATTCTAGGGTTGCCATTAACAAAACTTGATCAAATGCCATGTTAGCCCCGTACGGTCTTTCTCAATTTGTTTTCTAATGTCTTCCAAGCATCTGTGTTTCAGTAATCTAATAATTCAGTAATTCATTACTTGTGGTCACTGTAATAGATGTCAGTCTTAACTCTTTAACGCTTAGGTCTTGACTGAATTGCCTTTTTCTGTTAAGCTGGACTTCCTAACTTTTTTTTTTTTTTATTTGCCAAAGTTAGTTAACAATTTTCCAGTTTTAATAAATTGACAGTCATTTATATTGGTATCATATATGGATCTATTTTGTGTATGAATATGCATTTTGATGTGGAGCCTTCTGTAATGATTATTGATATCAATGACATTGTTCCTGTGCTGCTTTGTGGTAATGTTATGGCATGTAAGGAGCAGCCTACAACTGTTAAGCATGTAACATACCACAAAGTGTGAAATATTAAGCTCAAGTATGATTCCAGTAGTGTACATTTTCAATAAAACTGTCAAAAATACGAAGGTGTGAGCCTCTTTTATCCATATGAAACCTACTGGTTCAAGAATCTAGCAAAGGAGACAGTACCTCAGTTGTTACATTAACCAAATGGCCTTTTTAAGCACAGAAGACAGGATTTGTGATATGGTAATTATGAAACATTGTAAAAGCCATGGTGTACAGTGAATAGCACTGTTACCTGCAGGTTTGAATCCTCTGTGTTTTGGATTTTAATAAGCAAAACTCTTCCTAGCTTTATTATAATTTGGTGTATGTTCATTGTTGGACTCGTCATATGCGTTTTTTAAATTGAGTTTGAGTGCTGTGTGTGTGGCCCCCCTTAAGTCACAGTTGAATACCAACATTACATTACAGCCAATTGGAGATCTTCAGCTCAGTGGCTGTCTGGCAGAGAGCTCCGTGAATGGATACATCTCTTTGTGAGATATTCTGATTAACATACAGGGTAGCAGCATTTTTTAATCATTATTATTTTAAAAATAATAAAGAAAATCATGAATGAAGGCATTTGTCCACTTTTTCCACACCGCAAGACTCTTATTATCCAGTGCCTTCAAAAATCTTGTGGCTGGTGATTTTTTTCAAGATTGGGCCAGGATCACTTTAAATTTTCCAAAAAGACTCATGCTATGAGTGTAACAAATATTTTTGTACTTGTATATATGCACGTATGAACTAATCATTGTACAAATACTTAATAATCTCCCGAACTACCTACTTTTGCAGTCTTATCTGAGACCTGCACTCCAAGTGAAGTGCAAAGTAATGAATAACAATAAAATACTGGTCAACTAAGCGGGTAGCACTAAAAACTGAGTATGCACCAGGGCACAGTGTGCATATGTCAGCGACCCTGTTAGCATGCCTCCCGTCCCTGCTACCATCCCTGGTCTGATAAGGTACGATAGCCCATCCTTGTTATCATCCCTCATACATCCTTCCTGCAGTCCTTGCTATCGCCCCCGTCGTGATATCCCTGCTATCCTCCCCGCTATAATCACCGCCATCATCTCCCCGTCTCCCCGCTGCTCCCTTTCAGAATGAAGCGGGCGGACCGGCGGCGCTCCTGAGGCGCAGACGCGACGGCTTGGCGGCGCGCTTTGGGGCGCGTTTCACTTCGCCTGCTGGCGCAGCTACCCTGCAGCACACCGCGGCGTGCCGCTCCGGAGCGCCTCCACCGCCGAAGCGCCCGCCCCGCGGCGGCCGTCCGTCCGCACGGTGAGTCCCCGGCGCCGCACGGGCCGCCTCGGCCGCGCAGCCGGAACCCGGCGGCTGGAGGAGACGGCGGTCGGTTGCGAGGGGTCGCGCCGCGTTGAACATGGCGCGGCTCCGGCTCCGCTAGCCGGTTAGCCTCCTAGCCCGTTAGCCCGTTAGCCGAGGCTGCGCCACCCGGCCGGAGCGGGCGGCCGGGCCCGGCTCGCTGCCGCACCCGCACGCCGAGGGCCGCCGGGTCTCTCCGCGACGCCGCCTTGGCGCCCCCGAGCAGGAGCGGAGCACAAAGCCGTAACGCGCGGCCGTGATGGCGGCCAGGCCTAGCGCGGCGATTCGCGCCGGCCGCGGCCCACCGCGCAGCGCGTAGCCCGTTAGAAAGCGGCGGGGTTCGGCGTCGCCCCGACATAACAGGCAGACGCGGTATAAATGTAATAAACGACAAACGATGTCCGCTTTGACGCATTCGGCGCCGATACCCACAATGCCCCGCGCCGCTCGGCCTCTCGCCGCCACGCTCGGCACAAGTCTGCCGCCGCTCATTATTAAGCTCGCCTATTGAAAATATTAAGATTAAGGTAGATGCCGCCGTTTCGGTGACGTGAGACGCGCTCGGCCGCAGGTGAGAAACTCCGTGCGGGGCCCCTGGAGGCATTTAGCGGGCTGACTTTACGCTGTTGTCGGTGCTTTAATCCAGCGCGTTATTGATTGTTAAGTGAGTGGGGGAGCGCATTCGGCCTCGGCCCGTGTGAGGGCGAACTGGACCGGAGCAGCGTGAACATAAAGGCGGGCCCAGGCGCACGTCTTTCCCGCAGGCGTGCTGGGGTCCTCGGGAAATGCATCCGCGCGTAATGTAAGCGGAAAGCGGCTCGCTGCGCCGAGGTCCCCCGGTGTGTGTCAGCATGCCCGCAATGGCTGTTCCAGGCCCGGGCTTTGCCCTGCTCACGCCGGGGAGGAAAGGCGCCGTTCGCCCTTCTCCGGTGCAGCGTGCGGTACCTAAGCGCAGGTTAATGCCCACGCACGCCTGGGCCCATAGCCGGCCAGCCGTGGCTTATTGTGGGTGAGATTCCATTCACAGCAGACCTCAGAGATATTCAGGTTTGTTTTCCGTGATCAGAGAACTACGCTGAAAGGTGCCTTCTTATGTCACACTGTGACATGTCCTGTGAGCACGTTTGAATGGCGGAGTTTGATCTATGGTGCTTTATTTTCATAGCTCACATCTCACATTGTAGCAATTTATCAAATGGAGATGTAGCTTGGATATTACCGTGACATTGATGGGGGTATGAAGCATATTTTCTGAGATTTAAAAGGCCTGCATTGTAACTGCCCCTCAGCTGAGACGTGTAATGCAATGATCGGGCAAACTATTAGAAGTGTCTGCCAAGTCTAAGCTTAATCCTCCTGGAAGATGCAGTTGCTAGGACCCAGGGTAATCAGCTGTAATGCTCACAGCCTTTAACATCTCAATATATGTCAGATAATTACAACTCCATAATAAGTATGGAACAGGCTTTTTTTATTTTATTGATAATTTATTGTCTAAGAACTAAGGTTTTATGTCCGCTGTGAGGCATGGTGATGGTTGCGTTAAGTGGCAGGCCTGGAGATGCATTGTTGGTAATTGTAACTGCACATCTGAAGCTCAGAGCACTGACCGCGCAAATGCTGGTCATCAGAATTCTATAGCTTCCCAGTGGGGAGTGAAGGTTCTCTGAGCTGCTCTAAGGTTTTGTGTTGCTTTGTGGAAGGATATAAATTGAGGAGCCATTTTCGTTTAGCATATAGCACAGGCATAGATTACTGACCATTGTGGTTTGCTACCAGCTAGCTGAGAGAAAACCAGATAGCTTAACTAAAATTAAAAATAGTTTAACCCAGTGTAGGAAATTTAAAAAGGGCAACTTTCCCCACCGCTGTCAAAAAATAGGGGCAAAAAAAGAAGTAAATAATGCGTGAAGTTTCTGTTTTGAATGTTAAATGAGCCCAGATTAAAATGCATGCAGTAATCATCACCTTGTTCCAACATTAGCAAATAAAAACATATTATTGCTGTTCCAAAGAGATTTGCAATTCTGTGTGTGTGTATATAGAATACAATTTGTATATGAGATAAAACAGGAGATAGTTCTAACTATTTAGGCTTTTATTTAGCTCTTAATAGCCTTTGTATTTATGTATAATGCATTAGTTTATAGATGAAGTGAAAACTTCATTACAGTCTTTCAAATGAACTAGTTTACGGTCTTTTTTTAAACATTCTCATTAGAAACTGTTGAAGGTCTATTAAAAACATTTGGGAAAGTAAAGGCCGGTGTTTTACAGCTGTAAATGCAAACCAGCCCCTTCAACAAAATAAATATTGCAAATTATGATATTTTTAATCTGTAAGCCTTTCTGCAATATTTTAAAATGAAATGAAACTACAAATTTTCCTTGGCCTCCAACTACCCCTTGAGGTGCTTACTAAATGGTTTTATTTTAGCTGTGAATTCTGTGAGTCTGCGACATCGAGACCGAAGCTCCGCCTTTGTTTACAACCAGGAAGTATTACTATTGGATTCTATCAAATCTTTTATCCCTAATTTTAATGTTTATTCTTAAATTGACATAAAGAATGAAAGTAACACAAAACAACCCGTCCTGTTTTATTAACTACTGTGATCTGTGAGTTTGCTGATTTGTTTCCTTCACTTGTACCTGTAATGTCATTTATTTTATCCCTGTTCCAAATGTAGTGATGGACGTTCCTGTAATAATGAATAATACTGGTAGAGCTGCAGAGGTAGCAAAGGCATTTAGGTTTGTGTAAGTATAATCTAATGCCTGCCTGTCAGAACAGTGAACACAGCTTTCCACATGGACAGATAACATTTGTGCAGATACTGGGTGGGCATGTCTGTGCTGAGGAACAGTCCTTTCTCTAAAGGTATGGCCCACAACTGATGCAGAAGGTGCTGGCAATGGCAGAAGGGCTTCATGTTGGCGCGATGCCCTCTACTCAGCTGGCTGCAGGCGCTGAAGCAAAAAAACGGCCGGGTACATCGGATGGCAGTGAGTTCCGCCTCCGTCTGTGGCTACTTTTAACCGCTCCGGCTGTGGTCACGATCCCAGGGTGATGTCACTCTGAATTATGACATCTCGCTTTCAGGGGACGAGCCAGTGAGGAAGATGCCTGTGTCCAAGTTTGGTCCCAGACCGCGGTTTGAGCCCGTGCACTTCGTGAGCGGTGGCGTGGGCGGAGGAACTCTCGGCAGCACTGACGAAAAGGAAAACGAGAAGGACCGCAGGAGAGGGGAGGTCTACGGCACCAGGCAGAGGGATGCCAACAACCCCGGCTTCTATGGCGGCAGGGCCTACGGGTCGCCCGCTGCGTACCCTGCCTTCCGCAGGGCTGCGGCCTACACGCCTGACCCCTGGCCGGAGCAGGGGGACAGGGCCTTGGCTGCCAGTGGCACTGCCAGCCTGGGCTTCGGGGGCAGGGGGCCTGCCTCAAACTTCATCAGCCGTACCCAGCAGGACTTCATGGGGAGGCCGGAGATGCCCGGTGCCAGGCAGCCTGGGTACCCCTCCCAGGCACCCAGATTTGATGAGTACACGGGACCTCGTACCAGAGCCTGGGATTCTGGACAGCAGGGTTTTGGGTACCAGGACAGGCCCTCGTCTAGCAGGGCTTTTAGCAGAGTGTATGGAAGTCCATCTTCCCAGCCTGCTTCTGGTTGTTCTGCCCCCATTACCCAGGCCACACTGGATGAGAAGCAGAGGCTCATCGCCAGGGTGACATCTGCCTTATTGGCCACTTTTAAAGACCCCTCATCCATGAATGGCCCCGACACGACCAACTACAACTTCATCCTCAGCCGCAGCATCCAGGCTTGTAAGACAAACCCAGAGTACATCTATGTTAACCTGAAGGACATCCCGCCCGCGGACCTGCCCAGGAACCGCAAGGTGCCCTCGGACGGCTATGCCTGCGAACTGCGCTGTCAGTGTGTGTATCTGGCCACCGGCTACTCGGGCAGTAAGAATGGAGCCCGGGACCGGGCATCTGAGCAGGCCGTCAAGCTCTTTATGAAGCCCGTGGAGGTGCGGGTGGTCCAGCGCCGGTACCGGCACACGTACGTTACCGACATGGTGGTATGCCAGGTACATTCCCCAACGCCCTCCTTCCTGCCTGCCCTGCGCAATCCCGAGGAAAAGCCGCCCCCAAGCTCCCGGGGCCAGTATGAGCACGACAAGCGCAAACACTGGACTGAGTTCGTCATCGTGGAGAACGCCCACGACGCCATCTGCATACTCAACAACTCCGCCGCCTTCAACCGAATGAAGATCGACTACAAGTTCGACCTCCTGCCCAACAGCAGCACGTGGAGGTGCAGCGTCTACCTGCAGGACGAGCTGGTGGCCCAGGCCAATGGCAACAAGAAGACCTCCAAGCACGCGGCCGCTGAGGAAGCCCTACGGAAGCTGCGTATGAACCAGGCGTCCAAGCAGCAGCAGCAGTTCTCTAGAGGAAGCCACTACGACGCATCGGGGGGCCGCTACGGCGCTCGCAAGAAGCACCTGAGCGAGCTCGTCATCCTCGAGAACTCCGACAACGCCATCTGCATCATCAACGACACGGCCCAGTTCAACAAAGTCGCCGCCGACTACAAGTTTGCAGTCCTGCCGGACCACCGCTGGAAGTGCGACGTGTATCTGGAGGGCCAGTACGTAGCCTCCGGGATTGGGCCAAAGAAGACGGTGAAGCACATAGCGGCCGAGGAGGCCTTGGCCACCCTACGGCAGACGCAGGCCGTGGTCAAGTCCAACCTGAGGAAGGAGGGCAACGTCGATGTCATTTCCCGCAACCAGATCCTCGCCCGTGTTGGGGAAGACGCGGCGCGGCAAGAGATCAAGGAGGACAACATCGGGAACCAAATGTTACGCAAAATGGGCTGGAAGGGCGGCGGGCTCGGCCGGGACGGGGAGGGCATCGCCGAGCCGATCCGAGTGAAAGAGCAGTTCTCCAGGGAAGGGCTGGGCCTGGAAGCAGACAAGCCGGGCAACCAGCTCAGCAAGAAGGACATCGAGGACATCATCCGCGACTATGCCGGCTCGGACCGGCAGGACGACCTGCGGTTCTCCACGGAGCTCAACAACGACGAGCGCAAGCAGATCCATCAGGTGTCGCAGAAGTACGGCCTGCGCAGCAAGTCCTACGGCCAGGGCCGCCAGCGTTTCCTTATCGTAAGCCGCAAGGTACACAAGGAGCAGCTGATCGACCAGCTCCTACAGGAGGGCCAGGTCGGCCGCTACGAGCTCGTGAAACCTCAGGCGTCACATTGACTGGGCAGAATGTTCTGGGACGGCACAAGGCTGCTGCAGGGAACATCTGCTTCACACAAACGTCGGCGTGTTCCGGAGGCGCGTGACTTTCGGAAAGCCCTCCGTTCGGTATTTCCTCATCCTACGAACGTGACGAATGAGTGATGCGCTTACCAGAGGCAAATTTGTATTTATTTTTGTATGGGTCTGCTCTCCTTCTGTCCATCCCCAAAACTTTCATTCCACTAGAGAGATCAGCCTGCCGTAGCTTTTGCCCTTTTTGTTCTCATATGAAGATGAAGTGGAAATGTTATGGTTAGTCTTCTCACACGAGCCACCTTTTACAAGACCAGCTTCCCTGTGAATTGCATTTGACGTCATTGACCTTTCACCTCGTAATAAAGTGACTGATAGCTTTGATGATCAGCTCTTTAACAGCGGGTTGCCCTGGGATTTTAACCCAGTTCCTTAGGTAGGCATTCCCTGTAGGGGGAACTCACATTGGTTACCGGCATGTTAATGACTGGACTTGGACCTTGATGTTGGAGATGGAGACGAGAATAACCAGACATGTAAAATGGCACCATCATCCTCTGCTGTTTTTACGTTCTCTGTACCAAGTGGAAGGTGAAGGTTGTGTTAAAGTCAAGGCCGCCTGTGCGTGGGCCACTTTGATTCCGGTCTGCTGTACTGTCCGTTTGTTTCGTTTCTGTGAATACAGATGACACATCTGTTTCGACAGCTGTATTAACTATTAATAACAAATAAATATACCCCTGAAGCGGCTAAGCAGAACGGCTCTGCTGTGTTGCACATCTGAACCTCAACGGCAGCATGTAGGTTTGCTGTTAACGGAAGCTGGTAGCTTAACACATTCAGAACATTTCAGTGCCTGTGGGGGACACGGTCTGCTTTAAACAAGAATCGCATCAAGACCTCTGATGTTTGCAATGTAGCTTCCCGATGCCATTTTTTTTTTTTTTTAATATTTAGAAGAATGTAAAGTTTGTTACATGTTATCAGTGAAATTTTGATACCTTACGGAGTTAATGTGCGGATGGTGCACAGGAGGTTACAGGAGGCTGTCATCCAGTCGTGGGACAGAACAGCTGAAGAAAGACTGCTGGAGAAACTCACTGACCCTCAACAGCGCATGAGATGGATCCTGTGTGCAGCTGGGCATGTCAGAGCTGACCCTGGGCCAGACCCGCATTTACTACATGTATCCATAACAGTACATGTGGAGACTCCACTAACTCAGACTGACTCATTCCCAGTGCAGATGTAATGAGCGATGTCACTTTTTCAGTGAAATGGAGCATTTAATCTGTGAATGAGCATGGACTTAGGGCAGTTCTGACCTCTGTCTCATCCTTGAAGTAAGCCCAAAATAAATTTCTCAGGCCAACAGGTCCAACAGTCCCTGGAGTTCAGGTGACAGGGACACCATGGTATTTTTTACTGTCAAATTCTAGGGCAAATTCAGACAATGAGAGGTCAGTGGAGGGCCAGGAGCTTGGTGTCGGCCAGGCTGTTGGGGTGGGTGTGTAGACGACAATGTGCTTTTTTCCCGGGATGGTCATGCCATGTTTCCGTCACACCAGCTCTGCTCCCAGACAGCGAAAACATACTTTCCAGATTTGTGCTTGTTCCCTTGGTAGAGCTGCACGGCCTGGCTGTTGGCATCCAGCTCGTCCACCGGGGACTGCGGAGCGGGGAGAGTTATATCCCTTAAAGGCAGTGATTCTCAGGCCAGTCCGTCCACATTTTTGCTCCTGCCTAGCACACCTGAACCAAACAAACAATCAAGAACGCCAAATACCTGGTACAGGCACGTTGGGAGGGAACAAGAATGTGGACTGGGTATTTGAGGACTGGGTTTAGAAATACTGCCTAAAGCAGGGATCCCCAATTTCGGTCCCGGAGTGCCAGTCTGCAACACAGTTTGCAGATTTCCTGGCTCAAAACCCCTTATTCAGCTCACCGGCTTATTGCCAGGTTCAGTACCTGTGTTTGAGCAGCAAAATCTGCAGCATACCGCCACTCCAGGACTGGAACTGAGGACCCCTGGCCTAAAGAGACGACCACCTTTACGGTAGGCTTGGTGCCAGGCAGTCCCATGCAGCACATGGCTACCGCCGCAAATCCCAGCATCAACCGTCGTCATCTCACTATCGGGTCCTTGGACAAAGCCCTCACCCCACCTGCTTCCTGGATAAAGCTAAATAATAAGGACGTACCGATCTGACTCTGTCTGTCCCGATACCTGGGCTTTGGATCTCGGGTGATACCAAATACGGATCCGATACCAGTGTTTGATAAGCTGTAGGCTTTGCCTCACACTGTGGAAGAGACTAAATAAATTATATATATATATATATATATATATAGATTAGATATATATATATATATATATATATATATAGATTAGATATATATATATATATAGATAGAGTAAATTTATGTATGTATTTATTTCCCTGACTTGAAACCTGGGTTCTTTTTTTCCAGCTCAATCATTTATGTCAGGATTCCCAGTTTTCAGCTTTAAACAAAACCTGGACTGTGAAGGCTGATCTTTACTTCTGCGTCGATTTGACGCCGTACGGCGTGGCCGTGGGCTCTATGCCATAGCCTGATGCACCTCCGCAGAAAGGGAGCCACATGTTATGGCAACGCAGGCTGCAAGTACCGTACATTGCTCTTACAAAAAGAAAAAGGAAAGCAGAAATCCCAGTTGTACTTATATTGGAAACCCATTTCCAATAAGGTATCACGCAAATAACATTTACAGATATATATACATACACAACTTAGAGAACATAAATATAGATTTGTAACATTTTATTGAACATTAAAATAAGGTATATATATATATATATATACATACATACACACACACACCTTAAAACATCCATCCTTCCATCTTACAACCACTTATTGATGAGCCTATCCAAGGCGGCACAGGGCAGAAGGCTGGGGGACACTGGATGGGGTACCAGTCCAGCACAAAGCCCAACGGTTTGTCTTTGGACTGCTAAAGGAACATGCAGACCCCACAGACAGAGGCCTCACACCCCCAGTCCTGGGTCTGCGGTACCGGTGGTGCCCGCAGGTCGGGGTGCCGCCCCTGTGAATATCATTTCGCTTCACACACTCCTGATGCAGGGGCAACGTGTTACGCTGGAGTCTCAACAGTCCCACATTGACTTGTTCCTGAAACGGTTTGCTTGGAATTACAGCACCGGAAATGCAGTTTGCTACAGTAACTTACACCTGCACAGGGAAACATTAAGAGGCATAAATATACAGAAAAACTGACCTGAGTGATGCTGGCACAGAAGAGCAGTCTTGCAATGACATTGGTCTTGGTTAGAAACTACACTGCCGCTTGAGTTTAAATCAGCAAGTACTTAAGAGCCAATGATTGGATCATTATTACAGCTCAGCAGTGTTAGGCAGCAGTAAAGTGAAGTCAGCTGAGTACCTGAAGCTACTGAACGGCCAGGTTATCCCACCTATGGATTATTTCTTTCCTAATGGCATGGGCACATTCCGGGTGGGAATGCCAAGATTCATCAGCTCGGATTGTGAAACACTGGTCAGGCAGCATGAGGAATCATTTTCACACATGAATTGGCCCCACTGGAAGTCTGGAATGTGCTGAAGAAGACTGGAAATAATACCATAATGAACATCATAATGAATAATCAAAGCTAAATGCCATCCAAGGAAAAAATAAAGTGAGACATTTTTTGGCCGTGCAGAGTGACAATCCAATCATTTTAACTCCGCCTTACGAACGGGACGTTGACATTGCTTTGCCATCCCCATTCACCATTCAACAAACCTTATAGCAAACAACACATAAGGTCAATATAACAGTAATACATTAAATAAATAAGAAAGTAAAAATATATTTCCCATGTTTTGTTGCACTGGCACTTCTGTAAAATATGTACTTTTTTTTTTGCATAGATTTACATGAATCAGTTTGACCCAAGTACAGAGCTGTCTGTGTATGTGTGTAAATATATATATACACACACACACACACACACATACAGGGGTTGACATAAGTGGTACGCGCGTACGCATGGGCGGGATCAATAGTAAAATGCGCGGCTGTTTTCAGTCTTCACGGCGCAAAAGCGTACCTCACTTTTACAGCAAATTGCACTACATTTATACCTGTTCAGAAAGTGTCTGTCTGGAGGCACTTTGTTGCATCTTGTTGCTCGGATTTTGTCTTGAACCATTAAAGTTTGTGCTGACTGCTCTTCTGTACTTATTCCACACATAAAGGACTCTTAAGCAGCTCTCCAGCCTTTGAATGCAACTCTCTGTTGCCAGGAAACAGCTCCATCAGAAGGACTGACAGCAGCTTCTATGAGGGGAAAAAGAGAGCAGCTATTCAACCATCCATGAAGCAGGACCAGGGCAGAGTCATTTTGCTCACTGATACCAGCTGTTGAAAGAGAAGGAGGCCAGCTTGCGAAAACACGCTACTCACATACACCAACTTCCTGTTCTCCGGAGTATCCTGGAGGGCTTCAAACGCAGACTTCACATTACCCTTGAAGATCCACGGGGCTAAAGAATAAGGAAGTAATTGAACCTGTTTAAATGCCAAAATGTCTCCCTTCTCCCCACTCTGATAGCTGAGGCTTAAGAGGTGTTCGAGAGTCAGGTAAGAGGCACCAACTTTTGTCTGCGAGGAGACTGCGGGCGTTCTGCATCGACTTGCTTTTCTCCTCACTGGTTCGTTGGGGTCCCCAGACCGCTGGCTCCCCCTTGGGCCACAGTGCCTCCCTCAAGCTGTCGAGGTACGATGCCATCTGGGCGTCTGTGAGTTTCAGGCCGTCTAAGAAGCCGGTCAGTTTCCTGCAGCAACGGACAGAGGCGTCAGATCCATGGCCTGTATAATCCCACAGGATGCAGGGTAAGCAATCAAAGTACTTACTTCAGCACTAATGACCTAAATATTTTCAGTCCAGCTCTCAGTGTCCATGAATTACCTGGAAAAAAAAACAAGAAAATAGAGTTAAGAAAGACACAATGGTCATGGTTTGTGTTTCATGTCACATTGTCCCACCAGCTTAGCTGAGGAATGACTGACTGAAGCCTTCACTCCAACGATGGGGGGCGTCATCAGATACCTCTATTCATTACTGTCTTAATGAGGTTCTGGGAATGGCCCCTTACATCTGACTCATGACTAGTGAAATATCTGGGTGCATGAAGGAAGCAAAAACATGGAGTGTCTGGGCTTCCCCCGAGGACTGGGTTGGGAAACGCCAACATAAGGTGTATAAGTGACGATGTTGGACGATGCGGGAGATACCAACTGAAAATCTCAGTCAGCAGATCCATGAGAGCCTTCATCAGCCGGTCCACACCGATGCTTTGTGAGGCTGCCTTTTCCTCCCGCCCAGGGCCCTGGTCCTTTGCTTCTCCGCCCTCATCCTGGCTGAGAGCGCACAGTAATGGCTTGGGACCTACGGCTTGCCGCTTTCTGCGCTGATCTCTGCCCCCATCGGCAGGTTGGTTTGTGGGCTGGTCTGTGCCCTGTTTGGCAGATTGGTCTGTTGGCAAGTGTATGTCCTGGTTAGCAGACTGCTCTATGCCCTGGTAGGAAATCTGGACTGTGCCTTGGTTGCCAAATTGGTCTGTACTCTGGCTGGCAAGCTGGCCAGTAGGCTGGTCTGTGCTCCGGTTAGCAGGCCGGTCGGTCGGCTGGTCTGTGCCCCGGTTAGCAGGCTGCTCAGGGGGCTGGTCTGTGCTCCGGTTTGCAGGCCGCTCAGGGGGCTGGTCTGTGCTCCGGTTAGCAGGCCGCTCAGGGGGCTGGTCTGTGCTCCGGTTAGCAGGCTGCTCCAGCGGCTGGTCTTTGCCTGGTCCCGCAGG
>JAODKK010000002.1:24652783-24666850 GCA_026774405.1 Petrocephalus microphthalmus | reverse complement strand
GTCCTTGTGTTGGAGGTACCCCTATTGGACATGTCCTTGTGTTGGAGGTACCCCTATTGGACATGTCCTTGTGTTGGCCTTCAGGTTATGTTCATTAATGTCCTTTCAGACTCACTTGTGGGACGGTGACCGTCCATCGACCATCTCGCCACATCTCATTCAGCAGGTCGACCATCTCCTCGTCAATGGTGAGATGAGAGTCCTCCTGCAAGACCCAGAGGACGAAAGTCAGATGATGACCATAGACTTGAGCTACAGATTCTGAAGAGGGTTTTTTCTCTCTTGAGAAAGACGGGATGGCAGTTGACGTACACTGATAGAGCTGGACAAGCTGTCATCGTCCTCTTCATCCGACAGCTGCTGAAGCCGTAGGGCCCGGAATCCTGGCCCGGTCTCTGCATCCTTGTCTTTCCCTTTATGTTTTTTGGTTTGCTTCAATATCTTCCCAAAGACCCTCTTAAGTTTCTTCCTAAGGTGCTTGATCCTTTTTCCTGGTCAATGACACAATATCCATGCACCAGTCTGAACCAAATACACATGTTTCTGCATGACCCAAAGAGAGCAGGCTGTGGGTGCCGCTATAGGACAGACCACGCTCTGCTCCCTGGAAGAGAAGAGAGGTCTGCACCTTTTCCCTTAGCTTTGTCGTCCCTGTTCTCTGGGGCCCCTGTGGAATCTTTGGTTCTGCAGATGAGAGACATGGCCTCAGAATAACACCACATGAGCCACATTGCTACCTCTCGCTCCATCTTCTCCTTTCTCCTGTGTGCAGTGCCAAGATGAAGAGGCTCTCATCCCTCACCCTTCGTCATCCTCAGGCTGCCCCGTGGCTGCCGTCTCCTCCTCGGGCTGACACAGCTCCACCATGGGGCTACAGGGAGACGTAACGCCCAGGTAACGCTCCACCAGTTGGTTTAGCGTGTCTGGGTCTGAGAGCCACGTCACCAGCTGCAGCAGCACTGTGGGAGGGTCAATGGCACAAGGCTTTTAATCACAGCTTACTCCAACACAACAGTCTCTATTAAGGTCTTCAACCCTTTAAACAAATGTGAAGAACCAGCCATCAGTCTAAGGTCCAGGCCTGGTCCAAGGCCGTCATGGTTCAGGAATGACCAACAGTTCAGGAAACAAGTGGAAATCCCCATGGCTGACCTTTGAAGGCCACGATCTCCTTCAAGACACAGCTATAGAGCTCCGGCTTCCATGTGGATTCAGGAAGGAAGTTCTGCACCAGAGCTTCTGAACAAACCCTGAGAAAGGCCACCTCATTCTCCCAAGAACTGAACAACAGCTCCCTGAAACACATATATTCAAAAAGGGAAGGAGATCGTTTATATGACAAAAGTGACTTTTCTGCAATTCAACATGCTTTCTGAGTGTAACCCAGATCAAACCGAAAGAACAGGATAGCTGTTCTTTTACAGAAATCTGGGGAAAAGGCATGGATGTTTTTTCACACAGGTCTGGCTCCATCTTCTGAGTACATGCAAGTCAGTACTTGAAATCATTCATATTTACTCATGTTCACTCATACACATTCACATACACTTTGGTGACTTAAGACTATTTCATAAATTGTCCATTTTCCTTTAGTTAAAGGTTACCGGTCACTGCTCGCTAACTCCATCTAGAGGACCTTTCAGCACAACATGCTGAAAAATACCATTCCAATGAGACAAACATCAGCTTCTGATGGACAGCAGCGGAGATCATGAAATTCTCAGCTATTCGTTAACTCAAAACAGGAACACACAGCCCTCCATACACACAGGCCAAGTAAAACCACTGTTGCCTAGGAAACAGTCCCACCTCCTTGCCCCCTTCATGTGGTGGAAATGCTGGGTGAGGATGTGAATGCAGTCAGTGCTGGTGGCAGTGATGTCCAGGTCAGAGACGGTCTCAATGATGCGGTCAGTGGCCAGATCAAGCTCCCGCCACAAGGCTTTATAAAGGGGCTGTTCACGCATGGGGCCCGGGACCTCTGCACTGGCCAGGAACTGGGAGTATGCACAGGCAAAGACTGCAAAAGCACAGACACTCCTCAATTAGCACAGAATGCTGAGACACACAGAGACACTAAAATTACTGTCATCTTGCAAACACAAAATTAACAGACAGACCACAAGAGGAACTTAGAAATCATACAAAAATCCACGAGTCCTCTGCTGAAACAGCACAGACACCTACTAAACACATAGGTACTTCACATTCCACAGGCAGTACAGACACTTATTAAACAGACGCAGACTCTACACATCCCAAAGGCATATTATTTAAATATGCAAATTACACCATTATGTCAAATTATGACATTATGTCAAACATAACTGAGGATCGGACCCCTTAAGTCACTGCCATAGACTGCGGCAAGATTCACGCAGTCCAAACCCCATGGCCCCTCCTGCACGTGGTGGGCCCACAGCAGGGTGGACCCTCATACGCCTTTCGGGCTCTGTCTGGTCTGGTCCGGTCCCATAAGTAGAGACCTTTTGCACACACCTGTATATACAGACCCTTGTGCCCAGCCTCCCGTTTCGTTGGTCTGTGTGAGTTTTTGCCCACTAGATATTGTGAAACCCTCCCTCTTCCTGGCTGCATGCTGCACTGGGGACCTGCAAAAATGTTATTTTGCACAACTCTAAAATTGCTCTAGGGGCCATCTGACGCTTCCTTCTCAAAAAAAATAAAAAATAAAAAAATTGCACATGGCTTTGTGTCACGACAGCAGGGAGAAGCACGACCCAGAACGCAGCTGGTGAAATGAAACCCCTAGGCGGGGGTGTTTACTCAGCCGGTTGGGAGGCCTGCAGACGCAAGGACAAAACACAATGACTGATCTGAGGAGGACATGAGTATGAGGCACTTAAGTACAATGACCGATTAGGGCAACCAGACACACGCGGGTCGGAACGAGAGGTAAGGCTGGCCAGCATCAGTGGGGCTTGTGTGAGGCCACACCCAAAGGGAACCAAGAGGGCCAAACTGCTGAAGCGGGTAGGAACGTGACACTTTGGATAAAAGCGTCTGCGAAAAACAAGAATAACACCCGCAGGATTTGGTTTGGCTACTCAGTGCTACATCCTTGTCACCAAACTACAAATAGCAGGAAGTCTCCCAGGATTAGAACCTGCACGTTTTGCAACCAGCAGACCCTCAGCTGCCCTTATCTCAAGAAAGAGTGTGAAGTCTGTGGGATATATTGCTAAGAAGAAGTGGCAGGACTTGCCTTGCTCAAGGGACGTCTTCACAGCCCGGTACTGTACCTCCTGCACTGGAGCCTCAGGAGAATCACCACTGTCAGCTTCATCTCCAGCAGGGATGCTTGGCGCCGACTCACTGGGCTCCTGTGTAACGGCAAGTGGAGGGCAACTTACTGGGGAATTTCAACATGCCAGCACTTCCTGATTTTTAATGTCTAACAGACGTCATCGGCAATGCCCGGTTTTTACACTTTATTCCAGAAGTCATGATCGAGGTGGAATTTTCACTCCTAACACTATATATCCCTATCACATTAGCCTCTGCACGACACAAATCAAAAACTACATTTCCTAATGTACTTAGCGCCCGAGCTTTGAAATAAAAGTAAAAGTAGCACAGATAAAGCAGGACCCGGCAACCCGGCGGGGCTCCGCTCCTACCTGCCGCGTCTCCGTCTGCGCGCTGCTGTTCCGTAATGTCCCTCTGAAAGGATTCCTGAGTGGGGCAAATGATCGCAACAGAAACGACAAACAGACGAACACAGCTATCAAAAAGCCAACGAAAAGATACATCCTGTGGCAGAATGACTTCTGCTCCGTCCGATGCCAAAGACTCCGCGTCAATGAGTAAGCCGCGCTGGTGACGCGCAAGGTGCGGGGAGCCGGCTTCTGGCAGATAGGCGGCTCCAGACCCTCTTTGTTATTCAATAAACACGTTTGAGAGGTTTCAGTACTCTGAACAGAGAAACAAAAGGGGGCTGGTACTGTGCACCGGTGAGTACCATGGCATTAAAATAAGCTACTAAAATAAAAGGAAAATAAACTGGACTGGCCATCTGATATAGCGGGCAAAATACCCCGCTGAAAAAAACAGTGCCCCCAGTGTCCCCCAGTGCCCCCAGTGTCCCCCAGTGTCCCCAACCCCAGCAGGCACACAGGAAGGATCACGTCAAACTAGACACTTGCTGGAGTTTCGTTTTGTGTCAAACATTTTATTTCCAGGAAGGGAGAAGTGCTCGCTGATGCACTTCCAAAGAATCTTTAAAGTATTGTGCCAACCAAATATATATATTGCCAAAAAATATTTTGCAGCAATATACAGATATTCACGCGTTTTTCCTGCTTTCTTGGTTGGTTTCACCCATCTTTCACATGCAAATCCGCGTTTGCGCTGCGACACTGGGTGTCTTATTGCCAGGGTGACCAGAAAGTCCAAGTCAGGGAGACACTTTGAGCTACTTCGGGTTCTGCAAACTGCTTTAAACCGGAAAGGCTGCTTTGCTCAGCTAAATAGTTCAGTTCTTCTTGTGCTTTGACTGGTTTGTTTCCTAGATTGAAAGAGCCGTCCAGCTCTTTAACATTAACATTAGTGTCACATGCATGATTATAGGAGACTGACCAATCAGCACGCAGCAAGTCAGTGAAATCCAGGTCCTTTTAACTGAAATGGTAGTTTGCGAATCCTTTCCTAGCTCAAAGCGTCCTCCCTGGCTTGGATTATCTGGTCACCCTATTTATTGCATATTATAATGTTCAGTGTTACGAAACAAACGACCATACCTTTGAAGACTTTCCAAGATGACACTTAGAAACCAACCCCAATTCAATCTCCTTGCAATTCATACATTAGAGAATGCCGTAGGAAAAAAAAAGTTTAATTGTTCACGATTACAATAACCTCACCGCTGCAGTTTTAGCGTAGCCTTGGGGCCGTTTTCTGCCGGGGACACGCCGCCCTCCCCGGGCCTGACTTACCGGTCTCCCCGGCGTTAAACCGGTCTGCGCCTGACTGGGACCTTCGCTTCCTTCGAACATCAAGCCAGTCATAATGTTTCAACATTGTATGGCTTCACATTTACTGGGGAGATCACAAAAAAAAAACCACTGTGGGCATTAATTCATTTATAAAGAAACGATATTATTCAAAGCTAAAGCAGCGTGGGAGGCGAGCGACAGCTACAACCATCTAGGTGCAGAACCTCGGTTTCATAAGCGCGAAGCACGGAGGTAAACACGTCCAGACGGTTCGGCCGCTAGGTGGCGCGCAGGCATCGCCAATGTCTTCATTTCCGCGGTATGCGAAAGGGGAAATTATACTAAACGTAACATCTATCCGGGTTGCAAAGGGTTGAACATTCTACAGTGAGTTTCCATGAAAATTTCAATGTGGGATTTCGGGGGAATTTCACAGCCAATACCACCTGGGTTAAGGAAAAGTTTTCAGCCAAGCGAGGTCTCTGGAATGGAGAATGGACAAGGCCGTCATCTCAGTAGGAACCTGGTGTAAGCGAGGCTCTTATCTGAGGCCTGGCCACCAGCTGCAGCAATGATGGTGCACATCCCTCCAACATCAGCTCCTCCGCGCACAACTGGTCTCTTTGGCGATACGCACACAGGAGTCCACGACCTGAGGCTCTTTGGGATGGACCCCCATGCATCCTACATCTCATCTGAAGTGGTCAGCGATTCTGAGGGCGTGGTTTCTGACTGTTTGAAGAGTCATGACTGCGGATACACAGGGAAGTATAAATTCCCCAATAATCCCCAAAGATCGTCCAGGAATGTTTCTTCCCCTGAAAATGCCTGGAGTTTGCGTCCCCGTTCATTCCATGTCAAACATCACGCCAGGCCCAGGACGCTGCATGACATCAGGGTCAGCAAGTAAGGAGCAGACCAGGTGCACCTATCCTAAGAGCTCCTGTTAGTAACTCACATAGCTGGAACCATTCAGTCGTATTGTTCCAGCTATGGAAACCGCTAACGTTGTTAGCAACCGTCTTTGGGAAATGTACCCCTGACCAGCTGTGACATGAGCACTGCAAGGTTTGTACACAGGTGACAAACAGTAAGGATTTAAAGCAGAACTTATGAATCACCCATGTGACGCTGCTAATCTAAAATCTCACTCAAAAGACCACAGCAACCCCCCCATTTAAAACAGCCCAACAGTTAGAAATATTACAATACTTATTAGAAAATTAGAACAAAGCATCTACGTGATCTACTAGAATGGTATGAAGCACCCAGAACCCTGATGTCATCTGGGAAAGGCCTACTCAGGGTTCCCAGAATCAAGACCAAGCAGCGATCAGCTTCCAGAAGACCTGAGGTGTGCTGCAACCGCCAGCTCATTTAAATGAGGGCTTCAAACATTACAGCTTGCTGCAGCGTCTCAGTAAATTAAATCTGTTTAGTCACACTGTCATTAAAACAACTTCTCTTCAGTTAACTATTAATTTTGAGTTCTAGCTTCTTAGCCATTCTTAATCTGAATGCATTCTTGTCTTTGTAAAGCACTTAGAACTCCCCAAGTGGTTTGATTCCTTGACTAGCAAAGTCACATACGGGTGAAATGCAGAGGACATCTCATGGCTGTGTACTGTGGCATCTCACTGACAGCCAGCTAAGGTATGCGCCCCCCCCCCCCCCCACTTACCTCAGCACCAGTCACACAGGAAGTTATGTGATTATGTAATCAAGACACTCCTCTCAACCAGTCTGGTCTGTAAATCACTTGTAAAACCAGCTGCCCCAGAGCTCTTACACTGTACTTTGGCTGACGCCCGACGCATAGTGACGCCGTCTCAGTTTACCCGCTCAGCACTGCTGGCAGGCAGTGGGAGCCGAGCGACTCTGTTAGTGAAGCAGGGCAATGATTACTTCAGCTTACCAACACCCCGCCGGCTCGTGCGGAAGCCAGACACCAAGAAAGACAGGAGCAGAGTTAGATGGTTTGGTTCATCCAGCAGGTATTTATTTAAGTGAAGGTTAAAAACAAGCTGGCTGTATGACAGGTAACGCTTCAGGACCTGACTGGCTGGGGAATGACAGTGACACCGGGAAGAGGGACGTGGCGCTCCCCCCGTACAGGAATACTAGGTGGTCCCTATAAATAAGGTGGAGCTCGACAGTCCGTGTGAATGTACAGATATATGTTACAGTCGCAACATCAATGACACATGACAGCTTAGATGACCTTCTTCAGCTCGTCGTACAGGACCAGCACGAAGGCGCCGCCCATGCCTCGCAGCACGTTGGACCAGGCCCCCTTGAAGAAAGCCCGGCTGCCCTCATCGCGGGCGATCTTCCGCCAGCAGTCCATGGTGCCCTTGTACATGATGTCGGCTGAGGAGGGGAGGATGGAGCGTCACAAGCAGGGTCTCCCAGAGATGGCAGGAGCTGACAGAAAGCGCCGACCGCGAGGCCACTCACCTCCTTTACGGCCAGACTGCATCATCATACGCCGACGGACGGTGTCGAAGGGGTACGAGGCCAGGCCGGCCACGGCGGTGACGGTCTGAGCGATCATCCAGCTGACGATGATGTGGGTGTTCTTGGGATCTGGTAACATGCCTGAGGAACCAGAGAGGTTCTGTCAGTGCCCGATCCTTTCAGCACTGCTGGGCGTGTGAAAGGAAAGCTCAGGGTGTCTTGTGACATTTACACTTGGTGGGCAAACACTACTGAACCCCGTCGCCAGCATAAATCATACATGTAGCACCCTAAGCTGGCCATCCCCGGCACCCACAGAAAGAGGCGTGACCTTGGCAGACATACCTTTAGCAGTGTCATAGATGCCAAAGTAAGCAGCTCTGTAGATGATGATGCCCTGGACAGAGACATTGAAGCCCTGGTACAGACCCTTGATGCCATCAGACCTGGAGATCTTCACCAGGCAGTTGCCCAGACCAGAGAACTCCCTCTCTGCGCCAGCCTTGCCCACGTCGGCCGCCAGGCGGGTTCGGGCAAAGTCGAGGGGGTAGACGAAACACAGGGAGGTGGCACCAGCCGCTCCACCGGAGGCCAGGTTGCCGGCGAAGTACCTCCAGAACTGGGTGCGCTTGTCCACACCATCCAGGAAGATCTTCTTGTACTTGTCTTTAAAGGCAAAGTTGAGGGCCTGGGTGGGGAAGTACCTGATGACATTGGCCAGGTTCCCTCTCCAGAAGGACAGGAACCCTTGTTCCTTGGGGATGCGGACCACGCAGTCCACAATGCCCTTGTAGTGCTTATCCGCTGTGATCTGCTTGCTGGCATGCTGCACCTATACGCACAGAGACAGATTAAAGGATTACTCAGAATCGGCCGTGATTGGCGGAAAATCGAACCTTGAGAGCACAGCTGTCAAAGGAAAGGCGACAGGCGGACGGAGGAGCGGCGTCCGATGGTCCCGGACCGGGTCTAATGGCACCCAAGGCCTCCAGGCCCGAAGACAATTATCCGGCGCCACACACCTTGACTTGTGCCCTTAAAGACAAAATGGAGGCCGAAGACATTCCGGCAAGGGCACGTGGAGGCGGCGGTACCGGAGCGCAGCCGGCGCCTCGAACCGCGAAGGGAACCGCGGCCAGCCGTCCCCCGCCGGGCCGGGCTTAGGCAGAGCCCTTAATTAAGGTAAAAGACGGCGGCGGTCACCGCCAGACCGGACGCCGACCCCCCCCCCCCCAATCAGCCTAGGCCGCCGCAGCGGATCCGCCGCCCGGGCCACAATCCCCAGGCCGCCCGTCACGGCGACCTTGGTCCCCTGACCTCCACATCGACCGGCCGGCTAAGCCGCGAAGCGGGCCGCCCCGGAACCCAGCGAGCCAGCGGCCGCTCCGGCGGCTCGCAGCGGGGCCGCATAATCCCGGGCCGCCCCGGCCGCTCTCACCTGCAACAGCAGCTTCACTCTCTCGATGGGTGCGACAGCGGTCTTGGAAATGGCGGCGGCGATGCCGCCGGCCAGGAAGTCCTTGGCGAAGGAGATGGCCGTCTCACTCATGGCGGGGCGGGACTGCGGTGGCGCTGCGTCGAAATGGCCGACCTCCGGGCGCAGGGAGGCATTTAAGTCGTGGGCTCTCGCGAGAACGGCGTGCAGAGCGCGGATTGGCTAGACGGCGCCAAGACGTAGCCTAGACGTCATCGGCGGAGGCGGGGTCACGGCGGAGCTTGCCGGTTTGTCCTTCTGCTCCCATTTAGGGCGTTCGGTTTCTGTCACGTGCTTTTTAACCCTCTCCGAGGCCCACCGATGAAAAGAACATAGAGTGAAAACAGCAGTTTATCGCATTTTATCACGAACAAAGCTTTGCCGAAATGTGATTCAGCCACATACTGACATACTAATTCCAGAGCATGGAACAAGGAAGACCACGGCTGCGGGCCAACTTAGTTCCGGACAAAGATTTTTTTTTCTTCCTGCACACAAAGGGTTAGAAATGCGCCTCCAAGCAGCGAGCGGATTGCATTGGTCCGGTGGCTGGGTTGCCCAGATCGTCTGCATTATATACGTTACAATTACGTCGACATTATACCATTTACTCATTATTCATATTTAAATGCTTAACGCAAAGGTGGATCACCCAATTTAAATGTAGTTTTTGTGCGAAAGATCCGTCGAAATGAAAATCCGTGCGTTTGTACACTGATTTTCATTTCTCTTTATTGAAAGAAAATGAAATGTGCTTTGAAAATGGGTTATGTCCCTACCTTTAGCCCACAGAAGGCTGTATTTCTCTAATCGGTAAAATAGGAAGTCACAAGGATTTCAATTCAAAAGAGCAATCAAAGCGACGCACTGCAGCTTCAGAATGACCCAGTATCAATAACGAGTTACTTCATCAATTTTTTACCATTTCTCCATTTATGGGTCTGGAAAAAATACTTTTACAGTTCAGCATGCTCCAATGACAACACAGAACATCACCAGTCAAAAGGAGTGTTTAATATTGAAAATATTTGGGTTTATATTAAACATACTCAGATGCATGATTAACATTCCGCAAATTATAAATTAGAAACCACCATAAAGTATGAAATAACACATTAGTAACCATTGTAACATATGCTTATGTTTTACACACGTGGCACTTCGTGAATAAAATGTACTTTGATCATGATACATATATACACACACTGAAGTTAATATGTAGCACGAAAATGACACAGTAGGGAGTTTCGCATTAAATTTGGATATCAGTGGCTTCCCGCAGACGACTGGCATCAGACCGGCGTCTTCAGCAGGATCAGCAGACCTTGCATGAATGCTCGACCTCCAGCGACAGTTAAGGCACCATGTGTGGAAGCCCTATACTGATTTGTTCTGATGCTGCATTTATCCGTTTACTGGAATCCCTCATTTTCCAAGCATTGGTGCAGATGTTTAGAAGATGTATTCATTTTAACTGTTGCACATCGTGGACAAAAGGAAACCGACTGTTTTTGCCACTTGCAGCGTTGAAATACCTCACCAGCGGTCGTCCATGTTGTTTGGCTGCGAAGAGAAACCCCTGTTGCTCAGGTACCTCTGAACTTCCTGAAGCTCGCTCGGACCCAGGCTCTGGTCCACGCCCGGTGCCGGCTGGAAGCTCAGAGGGGATACGACGTATCCATTGTGATACAGACAGACCTGCTTGCAGGCCTCGAAACATGCGAAGAGCAAGCCGAAATAGGGCACGATCTGGGAAGACACAGAAGAGCAGCTCAGTCTCCTTCGGGCACCCATCTCTGAACCCCATCAGTGAGAAGGGAGCTTGGGCATTCACAGCTGGGGTCTCACATGGGTGAAGGTAGAATCAGGCTGACAGGCAAATTACCTGATATGTTCAGTACTGAACAGTTAGCATTTCAGCTATTGACTGACCACAGAATCACTCATGTTTTGATTATACTGTGAAGAGACTTCAAGATTCAAAGTAATTTAATTAATCCCAGAGGGAAATTGCTTTGGCTTGGTCATACAGTTGCTCAATATATAAATTAAAAATTAAATAATTGAATAAAATACGAATAAAAATTAAAATACCTGGAGAAGGAAAATTAGATTAGAAAGGAATAAAAGGGAGAAATAAGAACAAAGAAATAAAATTAAAGAGAACTAACAATTAAAATAGAATTGTAATAAAAGTAGAAATAGTTAAAGTAAATAGTACAAATAGAATTAAATATAGCACACCAGTGACCTATTGCACAAAAAAATAATTACTGTACTAATATTGCACTTGAAATGCAATGAAATTAAAGGGAAGCAATGATTTAATCAAGACCCCCCTGCTGAGATCGGCCTTGCCAAGGTTATGCATTTCGGACCTCGGGACATTCTTTTCCCAAGCTAAAATAAAACTTCCAGCTGAACAAAACAACTATTTATTAGGGCTTGTCATCATAGAGAGTTTATCACTGAGTGGCTAGTGGTTGCTTCCAGGCTGGTGAGGTGATCACCTAATCCATGTCAGGAGGGACAGTATGAGTTACTTGAGCTTTTACAAACTACTTTAAAACTGAAAGGCTCCCGTGCTCGGCTAAATTGTTTGGTTAGTCATGTCCTCTTACTGGTCCGTTTCCTTGATTGAAAGACTCATCCAGCCGTTACACATTAACATTAGTGACACACTCAGTGCCTAAGTGAAACTGCGGTCCTTTTAATTGAAATGGTTGAAATGATAATTTACAAACTCTGTCGTAGCTCAAACCGTCCCCCTGACATGGATTAGATGGTTACCCTCTCTCCAGGTGATCAGGAAACCCCAAAGCAAAAGCAATTGACAAGGAAATGTCTGCATCATGAACATCTTGTTTTCGAGCTGTTGTGAAGCCAAACAACAAATGTGACATCAGCAAATGTTTCCTTTCTGGTTTGATCTGCCTTAAGTCAGCTGAGGAAGCTGCCATAGGTATCCCCCGGCACCTCCAGGGCAGGCTGCATAGCTCAGTGAGTCCCGCTGGATACTGTCTCAACATGCGCCAGCCTCATAGGTGTGGCTGGTGAATTAACACTCCTCTGGCTGGCAACCCGGGAAGCCAGAGGGCCTAGCAAAACAAGCTCCTGGAACTGTGTTTTACAGCTGAGTCCTTGAGGACCCCCAGACAGAATTCTGCTCTCTCCCAAGGCACCAGTACCAGGTAACCGGCATTCCTGACTGCTTGTTTGTTTGGTTGTGGTGTGCTGGGAGGGAGTAACAATATGGACTTGGGGGTCCCCAAGGACTGGGCTGAGAAACACTTCCCTAAAAGTGTCTCTATGGCATGTTTAAGTGCATAAAAATTAAAGGGGAAAGACACCTTTAATTAATTGGTCTTGGCCAACAAATTTAGATTTGTTTTTGCTTTAAAAAGGAGCTATATACCAAAGCACATATCAGACACGCGGAATGCTTGAGTCGTACCTTGGCTGTGTTAGCCGCGAGTCCATTCCACAGCGACAGGAAGCCATTGGTTCGGACTGTCTGTAGGAAGCAGTCCAACGTGCCACTGAAATGGATGTCAGTGGCACCACACTGCGGCAAGAGGGCGCTCTGAGCCTGTAAGGAGGGAGCCATGTGAGGGGAGCGCTGAGCCTGTAGGGAGGGAGCCAACTGAGCGGGAAGAGGGAGCCATGAGGAGAGGACCGGGAACAGCGGGAAGAGGGAGCCATGAGGAGAGGACCGGGAACAGCGGGAAGAGGGAGCCATGAGGAGAGGACCGGGAACAGTGGAAAGAGGGAGCCATGAGGAGAGGGCTGAGCTCCCACACCGGGCCTTCGGTGGAAGTCTGCAGTTACATTACAGTTAGGGTCAGCGGCCCCCGCCGGCCTCACCATGCCTCTCACACCCCTCTCCGCACAGCTGAAATGACTGAAGCCTGATCCATTTGGCCACTAGGCTCCATTCTCTGGCTTTCCGCAAGCAGCTGTCACGGGGCACCATTTCCTCTTTTTGCCTAACCCACATAATCGAGGCTGAGGTCCATGGGGTAAGCTGAGCTGAGCTCATCACCTTAAGCCCTAACCCTAATTCTTTCATAGAGAAAGGTTTAAATTCTACGTCTTATCATTTGAGAGGGACATAATTTTACTTAAGTGATTAATGGCAGACAGACTACACCGTTCTGAACAAAAGTGAAATGCATTCTGGGAACTGAACAGGCTACCTTCTGGTAGACAATCTCCTTGACCACTCTTCTGCCCGCTTGCTGTACTAAACCGTTTCCCTTTAAAAGAACATATAGGTACCAAATTTCAAACCTTTAAGTAAAAATGTTACATTTTTATCATTATCTGCAAGTGCTACTGACTACACAGTAAAGTAGATTGCTGTCTATGTCATATAGTTAAACCCAAGGTTAGGTGAAAAGACACTTGGTGTTACCATCAGAGATGAAGTACGCCAGGGCACAATAAACATTCATTGCTGGAATTTAGTGGGATATAATGTTGAACAACAGGAGCAGAGCGGCAAGAACGCGCTGTGCCAGTATTTCGGGTGTAGTCGTAAGACCAGTACATGTGCTTAGCGTTATGAAATGGATTGTGTATCTAGGATACCACCTGATGGACAAACTGGGTAATGCAACAGCTCATCATTAAAGACCATATATTTAATACCTTAAAATATTCTTTATAATTATAACATTACAACTATATCATTATTTAACGAAAGAAGAGGTAATAAAAAAGAGCCAATAAAAGCCATAGGCAGATAGGCGATTATGCACCTTTTGTGTCATTAATGCGTCTCTGCTGGCGAACTTTGCGCTCACCTGCATCTTCCTCTTGACGGTCTCGAATGGGAAGGACAGGGTCTGGGCCAGAGCCGCCGCAAGGCAGCCGCTGATGAAGTTCTGCAAGGGCGTGAAGCGAAAGCTGGGCTCTTGCCACAGCAAGTCCAGGTTGACATAGACTGTATAGCAGCCCAGGGAGAATGGCACCGCCCCTGTGAGGGATCACAGAGTGGCCCATGACACATGGACACTGTGGCAGAATCGACACAGCAAACGTCACACCGGTCTGCTGTGTGGCTAGTACCCAGCAGATAAGGCTCCTGGAAGGAGGATGTGAGCGCACACACACACACACACACACACACACACACACACACACACACACACACACACACACACACACACCCACACACAC
>JAODKK010000002.1:24623361-24638332 GCA_026774405.1 Petrocephalus microphthalmus | reverse complement strand
GCTAACCTCTCCTCATATGACATTCCTCTAAGACCAGGAATCATTCTCGTAGCCCTCCGTTGCACCTTTTCTAAGGCGTATTTTAGTATTTTTTGCATGAATTATTTGAAATTTCATGGGCGGGACATAAAGTGTCCCCCAATTCTAGAAAGTCCTGCCTATTTCCCCATTTCAGTGGTTTCTAAATGCATCTCCTGCTCACACTCTCTACATGGTAATTAGACACAGATTTCTCCATCATGGGCTCTGCAGGCAGTAATTTCCACTTTGTGCCAATAGCGGTAACACTTCCGACCTCTATGCTGCTCCGCCTTCCAGTGACACTGAGCTGATGGCTGAGTGTATCTCAGGACACATCCAAGATAGCAGGAAAGACCCAAAATGCGGCACCTTTGTGGGACTGGTGCAGCTTTAGTAATCATGATGTTACATGAATGGGGGAAGCGTGGGGAGGTGGATGCCACCCACGGGACTAAGAGGTTGTTTTGGTGAAAAGCCAGACAGCACAGATGCAGAGACATGTCACGGGGCAGGGGAGAGAGCAGATAGCTAGCCTGGGGGAGCAGGATGTGGTACAGAGGCAGAACAGACACCCAGCAGCAGCACAGACACCCAGCAGCAGCACAGACACCCAGCAGCAGCACAGACACCCTGCAGTAGCACAGACACCCTGCAGTAGCACACACACCCTGCAGTAGCACACACACCCTGCAGTAGCACAGACACCCAGCAACAACACAGACACCCTGCAGTAGCACACACACCCTGCAGTAGCACACACACCCTGCAGTAGCACAGACACCCAGCAACAACACAGACACCCTGCAGTAGCACAGATGTCCAGCAACAGCACAGACACCCAGCGGCGGCACAGACACCCAGCAGCAACACAGACACCCTGCAGTAGGACAGACACCCAGCAACAGCACAGACACCCAACAGCAGCACAGACACCCTGCAGTAGGACAGACACCCAGCAACAGCACAGATGCCCAGCAGCAGCACAGACACCCTGCAGTAGCGCAGATGTCCAGCAACAGCATAGACAGCCAATGGCAGCAGACACCCAGAAGCAGCACAGACACCCAACAGCAGCACAGACACCCAGCAACAGCACAGACACCCAACAGCAGCACAGACACCCTGCAGTAGCACAGACACCCTGCAGCAGCACAGACACCCTGCAGTAGCACAGATGTCCAGCAGCAGCACAGACACCCAGCAGCAGCACAGACACCCAGCAGCAGCAAGGACACACAGCAGCAGCACAGACACCCTGCAGTAGCGCAGATGTCCAGCAACAGCACAGACAGCCAATGGCAGCAGACACCCAAGAGCAGCACAGACACCCAACGGCAGCACAGATACCCAACGGCAGCACAGATACCCAGTGGCAGCACAGACACCCAGTGGCAGCATAGACAGCCAGCAAAAGCCATGTCAGCTTGACTGGAATGCCCCCGCTCAGGAGCTGCTCTCCATAGTCAGGGCCTATGCACCACGTTTATGTTTTTGTATTTGATGCTATTTGTGTTCTGCTCAATACACGGTGAGCAGGAGTCGCAGGCTGCCTGCTGTGGCCTGCGAGTTGCTGACGTGTATAAGGCTAGAGCTACATGGCGCAACATGCAGTCTGTGGCTGTCAGGCCGAAAAACAGCCCAGGAATGGAGAGCAAGAAGCCAGCGATCTCCTCCACGGCTGGCAGGTCTGAGATCAGATCCCGCAGATCCTGAAAGAGATCAAAGATACTTAAATAAACAGGTAGATTTGGGCAGATGTGTTCCAGGGATGCGGCGAAATTGTCGCTTGTAATTTGTTAACCTCTCAGGCCAGCGGAGGACAAAAAGGGGGCAGATAAGCTGCAGGCGGCCTGAATGGACAGCCATTCCTCCGCGGGCCCAAGCGCCATAAAAGCGGGGGGTCGTAATCTTTTATGACAGGATACGGCGGCCCCTTTGCAAACAGCCAAAGACCCGCAGCAGAAAGCCCAAAAAGGCCAGAGCCGGGACCCTCAATCATCATAATCGCGACCTCGTCCATCGCCTGTCACCTCAGGTCACAATACTGGAGGTACATTTTATTACCCCGCACTTCCCCTGGTCAGTGCCGTCTGCCCCCTCCCACAGCCCAGCGCAGCCCCCTCTCGCCACCCTGAACCCACGTCACCTGGAGACGGAGCTGCCCGGCGCTGGGGGGGCTGGCTTGCCCTGTGCTTCACAGAGGCCTCTCTCACCCAGCCATACAGCTACGGTGCCGGGGGGAGCCCTCGTGGTCGTGCTGGATGGCGACTCGCTCCCTCTGCCTGTCACTTTGGCCAATCAAACGAGCATCTTCAGCAGAGTAACTGTCCCACTGCTCCAAGGAGCACTGTACAAGGTCATTAGACTTTACAATGAGTCACCCTATGGCAGGAGGGACCAACAATTGTGGATGGATCTAAACCGCTTAGACTCTTTTCATCAAACATTCACAGAAAATTAATTCATTCACTGTACAGCCGACTGTGCAATACTATTCATTTCCGAGCCGTTACTACAGAATTCCATGCAATGCTATCTCTGGCATTCTTTAAACTGTTTTTATTCTTTTATTTATTATTATGATGTATTAATGTCCAAATGCCTTTTTTTACTGTGTAAATGATTGTGTTGTGTTACTGTCAACCTACAGTTTCCTTCTGGAATAATAAAGTATCCATCCGTCCATCCATCAGGCCTCCCTCCTCACCTGCCCTACACGGTCGTTTCCAGACTCACTGTCTGGCCGATCAGGATTTATTCCGGCCAAACTTCATTTATCAAGCCAATTAAGCGCGACTGACCTGATTGAATTATGAGCAGGAGATCCCCAAGCTTCAGGCCCTCTGCCTCCTCTCTCCAGAGATATGGTGCCATGTGTGACTAGGAGTCTGACTGTAACCTACTAACTTCCGTAAGCGGTCAGTGACACTCGGAATGAGGTGAACGTGAAAGGTGACGTGTGTCATTATGGCCTGTAAGTCAGCAGGCCAGCTAGGTGCTGACACAGAAGCACTGCTAAACATTCAGCTGGAGCCAGCCTGCTTCCATCCATCCACCCACATTAGGGCGGCTGTTAGCTGGTTAACCCTAATTAGTATAAGATTAATACCCTGTGAATGGGATTAAGAGTCCTTCCTCCAGGTGTAAAGAGTCCACCTAACGTCACTGTGAATAAAAGAGTCACACCTGGATCAAAAATAACCGGTGATATTTTATTTACATTATTACCGTTTTTGTCCTTAATGATAATACAAACGGTAATGATAATTGTGTTATTCAAGAAGAAGGTGAAAATGACCCAGAGAGCGTTACTTAACATTTAAGCTGTTTTGCATTAAATATCGTGAACGTGTGCCTGCCTGGAGCGCACTTTTAACCGCGGTTTAATATTGTCCTCGTTATTACGAGCTGACTTTCACAGGCCTACCAGTCCCAGGGGGGAACAACCGTGAAAGTCTGCAGTTAGTTAGTAAATCAAAACTTCTAAACCAAATCAATAATCAAAACCGTATTGATCAAAAACGGGAAGCACGATTTTGTCAAATACGGGACGATTCCGTATTTTACGGGAGGTGTGGAAACACTACATATTACGACCATAAAGTAACGATTATTTGTGATTAATCTAAAATGTCACTACTCACTTTATAAGCAGCACAGAGCACAGTAAAGTAATTAAAGTAATCTTCCAATTACTGCGCCCTTCTAAGTATTTAGATTATGGCCCGAAACGATAACACGCCCGCGTTCATATCGCTTCATATTGCGGACGATAACTGATTTTGACACTGATTTTAAGGTCACTGGTCAACAGATTCCCTTAAATATACATACGGAGGGGCTCTTAAATTGCTGCCTTAAATCCTATCCTTACCACTGTAGAATTAACAGGGAGGAATGACGCTAATTTAACTAGCAATTTAACTGCCCATAAAATTACTTTATAGACCGTTGAAAGTTAAGTGCAATACGTGTAGGCCTAGCTCACTTTTAGAGGGCAAACGTGAAAGTTTAAAGGCTTTATAAAGTACAGGGATATTTTCCAGTGCGATCCAGGGCGACTGGGAAAAGGACGACACTGAAATAGGCCTATTGCATTTCTAAAGTTATGGAACTGTTATTTTTTTTCCACGGAAGTCGATCTTTAGTTAAATGTTAAATGCCTGGCAATTTTACCTTAAACAGCGTTAGTTATTTGTAAGTTGAATCGTGTTCGTGAATTAAAATACATGGAATGTAAAAGGTTACAACTGCATCCTCAGAGAAAACTATTTTGTTTCGAGGCCGGACCTTTAACTAGCAACATTTGACTAAAGCAGTAATATTTGGCTAAAACAGAAAAACAGGCCCATCGCGGCGATCGTATTATACGAATTTTGTTATATATCCCATTAATCAAAAGGAGTACATCGACAAGTCACATAGTAAACTTAGCCAATTTCGGGGGGAAAATCCTTTTATTTACATTATAAACGTTTCCATTAAACGTCATACCCGTATGTTTTTGACACCAAAGTTTAAAATTGCACCCGTACGTATGAAAAAGGCCACAATGTCTCTACTCTGAAAGCTCACGGCAGTTTAAAGAGCTTTTTCACATTTACTGAGGTAGGAAGACAGTGCAATTAAAATGCACCCGACTGCTTTTATTTACAAGCATGTAAACACTCGTGACGTACAGAAAATTACAGGGCCTATTTATATTTTAATAAATCAGAGAAGAACACACCGGTAACGTTTAGTTCTGGCCCATACAAACATAACTTTCCGGGTTCTTTTAAAAAACTACCCTATTAAAACAATCTTTGGAAGAGCCTCCAGCGTTTTCCATTCGCGATCTCTGTAGTGTAATCCGCAGGTCAGTGTAATCCAAAGGAATCATTTGGAATAATTTATAGGTCCACGTTAGCGGGCGGCGCCGCAGCGTCCGGGGCGGAGTGCTCAGGTAAGGTTGCCAAGTTCCCAGCGGGCGCTCACTGGCTGACCGTCACTTGCTGTATATTCCCAATCGGCGGCAAAGCGCTCATGCCCGGCGGCGGATACAGGGAGCCGCCGATATCCGACGGACTCAGCGAGCCGGCCACGGCCAGCGGGCTCACCGAGCCGGGGTCGCTGTGCACCGAGCCGCCGCTCCCGTCGCACTGGCCCATTTTCTTTTTGATCAGCTTCCTCTCTTTCGCTCTGCGGTTCTGGAACCATATTTTCACCTGTGGGAGGAACGGCAGAGTCGGGTGTCAGTGTGGCGGTGAGGCGCCGGGCGATGCGCGCCGGGCGATGCGCGCCGGGCCGCCCCGGGGCAGCGCCTCGCTCCGACCTACCTGCCGCTCCGAGAGGCCCAGGTTGACGGCCAGCTCCGACTTCCTCCTGATCGTGATGTACCGGTTGTAATGGAACTCCTTCTCCAGCTCTAGCCGCTGGTGATCGGTGTAAACGACTCTATATTTTTCCTTCGTCCTCGTTTTACCTATAAAAGAGCGCAATGGCCGTGCGATTAATGGGCAGCTGCTGGGAGTAAACAGAAGTGCCTGTGATTAACTTTAATTGCGAATAAATCTGACTTTGCAACACTGAAAATATTATTAAGGATTTATATAATCCACCCACCCATCCATCCATTTTCCATAACTGTCTTTACTTGTCTTATATTATTTCATAAGCATTTATGTCCTTTTATAAATAAGCTACCTTCAATCATTCTATTTATATTTCCAAATGGAGCTGTCGGCTTATAAATGTATACATACAGACAAATAAACGAATCTTGATTGTAGCAGGCCTGAGTGATGTACAGTAACGTGTGTGCATCGTTATATTTAATCCTTAATGCTCCAGTAAAGGGATAAAAAAGACAGTAATGCATGCCAGCTATCGGCGATATCGTACGCCAGATTATTTAATTAAGTCATTAAGCCGTCAGTAAGTTACAGTTTTACTTTAAAATCCAGGTTTATGTGGCCGGGCGCTGCGGGCTTTGCGCTTTGTTGCCGCGTATGCAAATTGCGCTTCTGATGGCCTTTGATGTGACTTTGGAACAAACTGCCGAACAAAGGGCCTCGGAAAAAATGAGCCGAAGCCCATTGAAGTGTTAAGCGGCAACACGCGTCCCACAAAGGGCCCGCAAGGTGATACTATCGCAGAAATTTCTCCGCACCGCATCAGGTCCAACTTGTTTGATTTACAAACCGTAAAGAAGGTCGGTGCCCTTTCATGTTACAGAGAAAAATTAAAGTACTAAATAAAAATATTCGCATTTAATTTTGTTTGGGTCTAACAAGGAAGATTAAATATGGATGTGCAATTAATTTTGAATGCTCGAAATTCTATTTCAAGAATTACGCGTTATTGAAATGACACAAACAATAAATAATATTTCAAAGGAAGTGCATCTTAGTGGGTCTTTAGTTATGAAGTGGACCCTTTTTTTTAGTAATGCCTTTTCGTTTGAGTGAACGGAACCTTTGGCACAGCGAAAGGGACGCGGTCTTTATTTGCTGTGAAAATCATCGCCCTTTCCGGCAATATAACCTCTGAATAATGGAGACCGAGGAAGAAACTTTGGTGCATATCAAAGCAAAAGCCAAGGGTTAAAAGGGGCCGCCGCCTGAACATGACAGATAACGCGGAGACCCCGAGACAATGTGGACCTCACATTCAGTTTACGGGACGGGGGACATTAGCATCACAAGCGCGTCTGGCGTTCAATGCGCAACACACCTACCCGTGCGGATTTACCGTAGCGCCCATAAAATCCATATCGCATTTTCACCGGCATTTTATACCCACCCCATTGACCGTTTGATAAACATTTCAAAGATTTATTTATCTTTATTTCAGAATTGTATCAGGCCGAACTTTGTTGCCAATATAAAATATCTACCCACCGAATATTTTACGAATTACTCATCAACACAATAATGTCTGCGTCATTATTACAAAGAAAATCTAGTCCAATTTTTTAGCTTAATATATGAATTTATTTATAGGCATATTACATATATTTCGGACCACTACTTTTTGAAATGAAATATCTTTACTTTCTGCATATATTCATTGAACAGACATGCATTTTATTAATATACTGCATCTGCTTATTTGATCAGCAGAATTTTACACTTTAATTTTAATTACATTTAAAAGCTATTTTTAAAAATACCCAAACATACATTTTCGTTATACATTGATTCACTTATTAAGCGGGCCAAAAAATCGTGAAATTCCAATTCACCGCATGTATTATGCGATTGATGGTACTATTTGGTATATAGGCTATATTCCTAAGTAACACTTAGGCACACTGCTCAACTGCATATAAGTTAATTGCCTCACGCTTCGGGAAACTTGACAGTCCGATTCGGGACGACTGAAGTGGAATCAGAAAACGTTACAAAAACGAGCAGATCTGCCAAGATGCAGCTTTTTTCCTACTTACCGGTAGAAGACGATTGGACAGTTTTGTTCATCCACTGATACGAGCTGCGTCTCTCTCTTTCTGGGGACAGTTGCGCGACATTAATATTCTCCGGGGGCTGCTGCAAAACGGACGATCCGGCCGGGTGCATTGAGTTATAGTCGGGGGAGCAGTACGGGACCTGGCCGGGCGATGAGGTGTTCATGGGTGTCGGTACGTTATTAGGGGGTCCCAGGCCGTAGGCGCCCCAGTCCTCCCTCGGTGCGCCGTAATGAGAGCCCCAGGCCCCTGCGGGCTGCGTGTGGTTCTCCATGTTGGGTACATGGTGGTACCCCGTGAAGTCGGAGTACTGAGCGCTGGGCGCAAAGTTCTGCGGAGGAAGATTGATGGGGCGCCTCATAGGTCCTTGGTGGTACATGTTGCTTTCTTTGTCCACAAGGTAACCCACGTACATGATTCACAAACGCAACAGCTAAATCTTCTTATGGAGACATAATAGCTACTCAAAAGCCAAAGGTCTCACTGCTTCCTCGGCGCCTGTAGAGTAGTCCAGCGCGGCTCTGCAGATTGATGGCGCGACCACGTACTTCCAGATGCGTCTCAGTCGCACATGATTAAGGTCTGTTGACAAGGTGCTGGACAAGGTATAGCAAAGCCCGCCTGACGTCAGAAGGGTCCCGGGACCCATGACATTTGCATTCAAATGACGAATGGACAACCCCGCCAAAATGCACCCCCAGTGCCCCCGTTTTACGCACCACAAACCTCATGACCAGTCTGCCAGCTCCAATATTTAATAGACGCTCCAGCCACACTCCCAATGATTAATTTAATTCCCTAATTTAATTAATTTCATTGCGCGAGTGGTTTCACCGATTTCACGCAAACTAGAATTACATGCATTCGGTACATCGCGCACATTGTTAATGCTTCTTTTATTATGATTCTGTGTATTCAATTGTTATATTATTTGGTTACAGATTTGGCAGTTTTAATCGAAATAAACGCGTAATTTTCACGTCACAGGGATACAAAGTGCTTTCTGTAACTGTCCCCTTGTCACTTTGCAGGGATCTGGTGGCATTCGCTCGCGACCTGCCTGCATGGGAACTCCCCGGGCTCTTGTCGGACATACACTCCTGCAAAAGAGGTGAAAAGCGACGCTGCTCCATGCAGTTACGGCGAACTTCTCACTTTCCGCCTCCTTCTCACCTCGCCACTTCGAGGTCACACTTTCACAGCTAATTCCGGTCCGAGGGGACCCGGAGGATTACTTCAAATGCGCGGGCCGAGCACCACTTTCACCCAAGTGAAATGTGTTCAACCCACCAGCGGTTTGCATGCGGACTTTTACTCGGTACCATCATACATTATCTACGAAGTCAAAGCACTTGTGCTCACGAAAACTCTCAAATACTGTAAAGTGAAACAGTTCCCCCGTCGCATTTAGGGTTGCCTAACGTCCCTTAAAATACGGAATCCAATCGTAAAACTGCGTGCCCCGTTTTTAATCAATACGGTTTGGATTTTTGATTAAGTTTAGATGTGCTTTATTTTTCTGCATGAAATGTGGCGACCCTAATTTCATTGTGGATGTTTATTTTGGAAGCACTGTTCAATTTTACGAAGCTTTTGCTGGCATCCCCCCCAGGCTGTACCTAGGCCTTGTGCCCTGATTCGTCCCCCCGACCATGACCAGCTGGAAGTTGAATGGATCATATCATAATTTATTGATCTATACTTATCCCACTTCCCCCCAACCGGCCCGAAAGCCAAAGAAATCCGACAGGGAAAACCGTCCATGGTGTTGCTCACGTGTTCATTTCATTCGCAATTTTATGTAGTTAAAATCGAGTTTTTACAGTACATTAGGCCTGCATTTACATATTTCGCAGGTACTTTTGTCTAAAGCAGCATATAAGTGAGGGAAATGGCACTTAAACATAACTGCCGTCAGTGAATCAGATAGGCGTAAGTACAGCTGGGTGTAAGCGGTACCGCAGCGCTACGCTTCGACAGAAATGCAGCATAATAGCAATTAGGGAACACAGAGGCCTCAGGTTAGTAGAAAAAATGATCAAAGACACGCTTAACTGAGTTTGTACAAAGTGAGAATAAATACAGAAAATATATAAGCATTTTAAACCACATTTTAAGACGCAAAAATAGAAAAGAACTTCGGTGCCCCTTTAAGCGAATAAATCAAATCGAAACTATGAATCCTACTTAGACCAATGTCTTCAATGAATCCGTCACAAAAACTCACGGTTAACCACCTTAAAAATTACGAGTGATGACCGAAGATCATTAGAAAACATCTAGGTGACCATAATATGACCCTTGGGCACATATTTATGTTTTGGACTAATTGTTTAAACCATTAATTATTTGTGAGGTGTGACCTCTCCTAAAATTGTCACTGAACATCTTCCTGTGACATTTCCAGAAATAATGTAACAGCGTCCATTCACGTTATGACGTCTTCAGGTAACGCTGTTTAAATAGCCTGTCTATAGGAATGTATGTGTTTATAATCAGGCAACAGCCAAAGCAAGAAATTCTGATCTTTGTGCCTACGTCGCCTTTTAAAATACAAGTCAGTAGCATCCATCCAGTCATGGGTATTTAAGGATTATATGCCTTGATTTCATACATTTAGTTCATACGATTCATTCACTTAGTTAATGTTGTCAGATTATTTTCTTTCAGATTCGTATAATCTACATCAATGCTTAAAGATTGTGATCAGTAAAAATAACCCACTAACCAATTTTTCGCTCCTTAAGTAGCTGAAGGGTGTTATTTTTTTTAGAAACTTGACTGCAAGGTGTTCGGGATCTAAACATTTATTACATGTATTTATTTGGCAGACGTTTTTGTCCAAAGTGACGTGCAAGCAAGACGAATACACGCATTGTAATATAACACAACCCTACAGACCACGTCCCGCTTAGTACAGGTGGACCATGTCGCCGGAGCTGTTAAGCGTTTTAATACTGCCCCCGTGTGGACAGGCGACATAACTGCAGCACTCCATTCTCAGAAAAACTATTTTACAGTTTGAATTTGACGATGTAAGCTCCTGCTGAGAGCCGATTACTAACAATTATTCACATTGTAAGCAAAACTGTAAGTAAAATAACCTTTAGACTAGACACTGTTGTCCCGTGAATGTCGCTGTCCACTGGTCCAAATACGCTACCCGACGCCATGCGCTTTTCAGGTGAAAGTCCTTTATTTCAGTCACTTTTGGAGTACTGGTGTGCTTTATGTGATACTTAAAAGCTAAACCCAAAAAATTTACACCAGTGCCACTTAAATTGTTTTCCTATCATATGATTAAAAAAAAAACTCAGCCTAGTAAATTTTAATAATTCTCTTGCGAGCTTCCGAACCACGTCAGACTCCCTTTGTCCCTCCAAGAAACGCCCCAAGACCCACTTGCTTCATGAACTGCTTTGGTCACTTTGAATAGTCTTAATGGGTTCTTGCTATGCTTGAAATGCTTTGTATAACTCTTACTTTGAAACTACTGACATTTCGACCTGGGCATTCATTGGAAGCTCAGTCTTTCCGAATTTATGCCTAGTCGACTCCTTTATAACATGTATGTTTGCGATGTGCTGTTTCCCTGACAAAAACGTCAGCTAAAAGATTAAAATGTAAATGTAATAACATTACAGAGAAGCAGAGCCACCAGTACATGCCTAAGACCCGAACAAACCGACACTGCGAGCACATAGCAGGAGGGGGAATTCAGACCCAAAAGCCGGGAGCTGACGACGCCAATCCCCCAGCTAAACGCGCGTTTGTGAAAGAACCTCTCATTTAATTCAGCTTTTTAGCTAACATCGGGCATGTTCAATTATTATAAAGGATCAGCTGGGGAATATTTCAAACATTTCAAAATATTTCAAAATATTACAAGTTGCTCTTGAGACGGACCCAGTGGATGGGTCTCCCACACTGACTCCAGGGCTTTCCCCGACGGTCTGCTTTGCATGAAGCCCCTTTTCAGCCCAAACCCTACTCATTTCTTCAGGACCTGGTTTCACAGATACATTTCTGTATATTTATTTAGTGTATATGCTCAAATGGGATAAAATTGCGCCAGCAAAGTTGTTCTAATTTGGCAAACGTACCCCTCTGTGAAGGTTTTTATGACGGGTCCCAAAGACCATTATTCTGTCATATCATCTGCACTGTAGCTGACCAGCTTGAGTTAGATGAGCTGTCCTTCTCTCTTTCAGTCCTCAAAGTGATCGGCCACAGGTTACCCTGAAGTAAAAACTCTACTCGCCTGGTCCCGATCTGACCACCAGAAGGCGCTACTGTTCCTCGCCAGAAACTTGGGACGTTGGCTTAGGGACCTTGCAATATTTTTTCTATCAGTGCCAGTCCATTCTTGCCTTTCATATCACCATTACCTCTTACTTCAGATAGCCCAGCTCTATATATATATATACTGTATATAGACCTGCTATTAATCTGACTGACACCCCACCTAGAGTCTCCAGTGCCTTGTTCCTCAGGGAGACTCCAGCGCCCCGTCACCCTGATCAGGATAAGCAGTTAGAATATGGATGACATTAACCCGTGTTTTTAAATTTTTGTTGAGCCACAGAACAATATCCACATCACATCAGACAAAGTGCACTTTGAAATAAAGGGCGAAATGCGTCTTGCATATATTATAAACACAGGAATCATTTGATAGACTTTGAGTTACGTGAAGCATAGTCAGACAGGGGTCCTCAGTGGATACAGAGCTCATTTATTCTATGTAGCAAATGCTTTGATCCAAAGCAACGTATATTTGCTTTGAGATAGCAGGGTCAGACAGTCAGGGGTTAAGGGCCCTTCTTAGGGTCCAACAGAGAATTCTCCCTGCCAGCAGTGGGATTTGAACTGGTGACCTTGAGATCAGAGGCATAGAGGGCCAACCTGCTGAGCCTCGCTATACCGTGACCCCACTACCCATCATTTCGGATAGTCGTTGCGTAATGGCTATGACCCGAGCAGGGCAATGACGGGCAGTCCCTGCTTTGGACTAACAGACCCGTTAGGCCAGTTTGCTCGGTAACTTTGACTCTTGCCGGCTTAAAGGAAGGCAGAGAAATCAGATCATGCCCGTTGCCGAGAGCCTGTCGTCCTTACGAGAACTCCAGCTCACTAAAAGCCAGTCAATCTGCAGGATGGCGAGATGCAGGTGCCACACCCTCCCTCGCCCTCACGCCGGGCGTAAGATGAAGCAGACCTCCGATGCGGCTCCAGGAAACCTAAGCAGAAAGCGATTATCCCAGGGAGGGCAGAGAGGTGATCGCACCGGCGTGAATATCCAAGCAAACCATCTCATCAACACCCCATGTCTGCCAGAAACAAGGTAAACGGGAAAGGCCGTACCACCAAGAAAACACGAGAGTGAATCACAGCTATGGTTAGTCTATAAATATATAAATCTTTATTCAACAATATATTCAATAGTAATTCAATAATAATAATGTTTCCATTACTTTGGTTAATACTGAGTGAAATACAAAACTAAACTACGTATGAAAGACAATATCAGTGCTTATAATTCTTCATACTGGGCTTCCAGTCAACATTAAGACAAAAAAAAACACTTTCATTGCTTAGATATCAGTCATATGCTGGCTTGTCTGGCCTTTACTGGCTCATTATAGTAGTAGACACCTTGTGTTGTGCTGGTCACTGGGCACGTCTGTCAAAGTACTCATGATAGGTGGGTTTGGAGTCAGCAGACCTGGCATGGATCCACTCAGACTACAAGCCAATGGGTGCCAGGCCAGTGGGGAGCGCTGTGATTGGACAACGGAGCAAAGGCGGGCCTTGCTTTCAGATTAGGGCTGGCAGAGTTGAGGTGAAGCATGGTGGGTGTGGCTGTTAGAGCCAATGTGCTCATCACCTTGAACAGCGATAAGTCCCTTCCTTACACAACAGCATGAATGGTCCTGCAATTTACAGAGGTTACTTGCAACAGCCAGCTTGAGGGCAGTTATCCACACAACTGCTCTGCATATTCCAGTGATTCAGACATCAGGAACACAACAAAACATTTGTAGAAACAAACATTATTTTTGGTTTCATTATGCCACTACATAGAGAAGAGAGCAGTAAAAGTCATAAAAAGTATGCTGGACTGTCTAACGGCTTTGTACTGAAGATCATTTATAGCTCATTTTCTCCAGTACGCATCAGCCCATTTTCTTGGCGACTGACAGTTTAATTGCTGCAATTTCTTGGAAGAGTGGAAAAGTAAGGCATGTGGAGATTTAAAGATACAGCACAGAGGAAACCACTTGCAGGCTGGAGGCAGAAGGACCCCAGCTGTGACACCAGCCTCTGGCAGAGGGATGGAGATCCCCACAGCAAGCACATCATGTACTGACCCTACGTGCAGCGCAGAAGGGCGCCGCGCCCAGGCGACTGCTCACGTCTAAGGAAAACCACGCCGACAGCAGCCGCTCGCAGTGCCGACTCATTTCTCGTTAATATATATATGTGCAGAGGGAGGAACTGCAGCTTCCAGGCTCTGACTGCCGCCCTGTGTGTGTGGAGCTTGCATGTTCTCCCCGTGTTCCTGAGCGTTTCCCCTGGGTACATATATATATACACACATATATTATCATATAAAAGAACAAATGTTAAATCACAGAAGCAATAATCTTAGGCTCACTTTCGAAAACACTGCTCAGAATGCCCAGAATCGGCCTGCATCTTGTCATAACCTGTGGGATCGATGCTAATTCCGTCAGCCCACACGCCAGGCCTCTCCTGTTAGGACACCTCGTGTTACCATGGAAGCATAACTCACTTTTCCCCGTGGCTACTGCCACCATCACAGTGTCTGTGTGCATGATTCCTGATGTCTTCCCCTTGGAACACTAATGCCCCCAAAACTGAGATTAATTAATCTGTTGTCACTAAAAGATCTATGATGAATGAATTGGGCGGAAGCGGGAAGCCTAGCAAAGTTATGAGCACAAAGAAGGCATTCCGGTATAATAAGCAGTGTAAGATGTGAGAGCAGGATCACCATAGAAACGGCTGTGGCCCTCCTTCTGGCCTTAAATCGCACAGCCAGCACCAGGGCCTGCTGTCAGCACGTGAAAGGCTGCTCCCTGATCCCGCTATTTCTGCACTGTAACTGCTGTCTGCTTGTACAAAACCCTCCCCAAACAGCACGAAGCTCACGCTGAACACACTTCATCTGGTACTGGTCCCTCACCTCTAGACTGGCTTCACCCAACCAAGCCACGAATGGACTTTCACTGGAGAGATTCTTCCGCATATTCTGGCCTGATTATCGATTCATATGACGCAGGTTATGTATTGCAGTTTTGCTGTATTAATGTGCTGTACAATGATTCTCCTGTTTCATTAACTGCAAGGATGAAGCCTTGGCTATTGGCTATTGCTGTATTGCTACATTGCTTTGTATGTCTCACATTACTGCACACACACACACACACACACACTCACACACACACACACTCACACACACACACTCACACACACACT
>JAODKK010000002.1:24607831-24622835 GCA_026774405.1 Petrocephalus microphthalmus | reverse complement strand
CACACACACACACACTCACGCACACTCACACACACACACACACACTCGCACACACACACAGACTCACACACACACTCACACTCACACTCACACACACACTCACACTCACACACACACACACTCACACACTCACACTCACACACAAATATAATAAGTATAGTGCTGAGCAAGAAAGGTTATTCGATTGTAGCCAAGTAAAATGCTGGATTCCTCAAGGTGGGTGTCGTTATATGGGTGGAGCAGAGTAGCGGACCACGTCATCATAATCAGGGGGAGGACTGTGGCACTCCAGGGCCTGTTCCAGGCTGGCATCGTCTGGGCTGAGGCCCAAAGCAGGTACGGGGGGCTGGCTGTGTTCCCTCTGCCCTTCTTGTAGGATGGATTCTCGGCTCCTGCTCGACGCCCTAAACCTGAAGGAGACGGCACAGCGTGAAGAGCAGGGCTGGGAGAGGGAGGCGGGTTGGCCGGTGGCTGAGGTGGAGTGTGCGAATGACCACTGCACTCCTCCGGGCCCTCAGCACGTACCATTACTCAGGGGGGGGCTGATACTGCGGAGGGGGGCGGCTCATGACCTCAGATCATGACCTCATTTCCTTATACGGCGGTGCTGTTTTTGATCTTGTGGAGCAGCACTCTATGTAAACACGGAGAGGCAGGGTCTGCGCCACGGTACCGCAGGTACAGGACGACAAGCGCTGTGCTCGGAGACACGGCGCCCCTGTCCTCTGGCTCAGTTCTCACGCCCAATCCCGATCCGGCCTGCACTCCCCGAGGGTGTTTGTTCCTATTTGCCTTAATCCAGTCGTACTTCCTTCCCACTTTTATTGTCTGTCTTTGTGATGTCCTCTTGAACTTAGCCCAACTCCCCCTTCCCAACAATCCTCCGTTTCCCCCATTCCGCTCCCTGCTCTGTCTGAAGCGAGACAGCCAGTCTCTGCTGGAACATGAATATTCACCAGAGGCTAAATGGTCACATCTGCATTCAGGACTGCGGGAGAGCATTCGGGGAGGAGAGCCCTCTGGCGCTGGGCCGTCTGAGACGGGTCTGAGGTCAGATTAAAAACACTTACGCCAGGGCCATGATGCTTGGTGGCTGGCCGAGCACTGATCTGGCCCAGCTTGACCGGAACATCATGGGGTCATCAGGTGACAGGATCATCTCACTGCCCGACTGGGCTCCCTGGAGAGTAAAGAAAAGCAAGGGTGTCAAACATGCCACTGTTTTGTCTCCAGTTGATGATGTCACACCTCATAGATGCCCAGCTGGCTACTGTGAGTCCTTCATTGCACAAAGCAGTATCTTTCTGTAGCATGACTGCCGGAAGTGAAACATTATAATACCAGGCCTCAAGGTGGCGCAGTCCTTATGATGGCTTATGATGAAAAGCCCCACATACCGATACCTGAACGATTTTAAGAAAATATAGAATTGTGATTTATCTGACACATATTGCGATTGCGATTTGATTTGCGATTTTTAAAAAACTCACAACGGTACATTGAGCACAACGGTACATTGAAATCTGAACCACGCTATACATTAATCCAAAGATAAGAATGGAAATATATGAATTGAATCCAAAATGTATGAATTCTAATGAAAATGATATAGAACGTACATCTAATAAACCGTAGAACAATTCTCTTGCAGCCTGAACATAGTAAAGTGATTATAGTTTTACATTTTAAGTGCTGCGTTTGCAAACGGCGCTCGACCGCTTTTTTACCCTTAAGAACGTGCTTCCGGAAAGTCCCACAAACACAAGCGTCAAATTAGCAGAGAACAGTGACGCATAAAACTACTATCACAAAAGCTGCGACTGTGTTTAGTTAAATTAAGTAATGAAAATAAAACAATTCCAGTAATAAAAACATCAGGGGTCTTGTGGCTAACGCTGCTCGGACCCCTAATAATAGGACCTTTCTGTAAACAATCTCTGACCATTAAATAGGTAGGTAATTCACTTACAGCAGCGGAACAAATATTTTACTGAACTGCAAATGTAACGTTTTCCTTGGGTTTCACGTGTCACTTTGGACCACTTATGATTGGTGATCATGACTGGTGCGCGAGGAGCACGGCACTTCTGATTGGTGATCATGACTGGCGCGCGAGGAGCACGGCACTTCTGATTGGTGAGACTGACTGTCAGACACCCTGGGTCAGACGTGCTGTATAATACATATCCTAAATCACAGCCTTTGTGATTTGCTAATTACATTGTTTTGATTTGAAATGGATAAATTGTTCAGCCCTACCATCAATTAAAACTTGTGTGTAAGACAATGTGAATAATGTGTGTGACTATGTGTGTGTGTGTGTGGTGGGTCAGGATGCCTTCACCTCATGGTCTTGCTCCAGTTTGTCCTCCAAGGTCACCTGATAGAAGCTCTTCACACTGCTAGGGGTGATGTCCTCATTCCTGAAGGGACAAAGCCATGGCTTCAGAATTTGACATTGACACGATCCATCTTGCATTAAACAGTGTTGCAGTGCCAACAGAAACTATCAGCCCATCTTTGAGGTGCTTATCCTGGACTGGGTCACAGGGGAGACCAAGATGGAGACTCATTGCATTGGTATCTGTTCCGGTTTCTCTGGCTTTCCTCCAACATCTCCAACTTACTGCCCTTCTGCTCAAAGCAGTATCACATATTTCTCTTACTTCACCATGTGACATTGCTGAAAGTGAAAGTGTGCCAGGCCTTACCAGGTACTTCCTGAATCCCCCTGCCCAGGGGTGCTGCAGGGCTGTGTGCCTCTGCTCAGCAGGGCTGTGTTCATGGGGATGTAGTGCTTACCCTCCTGTAGATGACAGAACAGGGAGTGTTAGTGTCTCCCCATGTGTCACAGCGCCCTCTATCTGCCTGGAGGTCACGCTGCTGTTTACGTAGGTGGGTTGCTTTGGTAGCGGATTCCGTTGTTTGTGCTTCTGGTTGAAAATAACCATCGGCACAGTCCTTCCCCTCTGGTTGTCCTTGTCGGCACTAATTTCTCACAAATGACTCACTTCCCTGGAGCCTGACAGTGTGCTTTGATACAGACATTCGGGCATAAAGCACCTCTCAGCAGCTTGTCGCGTGAAAAGAGAGAGAGTTTGGTTGCATCCAAAGTGTGTGTCGCAAAGGAGCCAAACAGAGCAGAGCAGCAAGGAGACTCGGGTGCGACCACATAACCACACGCATGCTTTCTCACTAAGACCGCATTACTGCCACTGTGCATTGCTCTCAACAAAAGCATTTGTCACGGAGAGACATTTACATGTAAATGAACATACCAGTACCTGTTTAAACAAGCCTTTTGTCCAAATCCATTTGCTCACAGCAACATCCACATGTAAAACTAGGCGAGGAAGTGATTTGCCTCTAATACTCACAGAGTTTCTCCAGAAAAGATGTCTTTGGTTAAAAGGCAAATTCAAGAACAGCTACAGAAGACCTGAATCTGGACGGGGTTTATGTTTGGAGGAAGCCAAAGGACGCCTTAAGCCCAACAGGTGGTCCCTAATGGCACGGACAGCCCAGCCATCTTGTGGGCGTCATTAGATCCTATGATTGGCAGTTTAAAGCCCAAGGGAGGCCATTTTACAGGAGCAGGTACACCCTAACACTGTGCCCTAGCGGTAGGGAAACAGCCACATACACAATACTGAACAAATTCGAGAGGGTTCATGAGCACAAAGATGTAGTCAGATGCCTGTCACTGCCTCACCAGTAAATGCTCAGTCATCTAAACATCCCTCAGCTTTTATGGTAAGTCCTGGGACTCAAAGCGCAATGCAGATTTCCAGCCAAGAGGCTGATCTTCATATCCCACTACACATGGCTGCAAGAAGGAACGAAGCGGATCTGAGGACAAAGGGTGGCCCTCCATGTTAGAGTTACAGTCATGGTAACCTTACCTGCTGCACGTTATCCTGAAGCAGGTCTCCCAACCGCTCCACCAGCTGTGTGAAGGTGGGCCTCTGTCCAGGCTCACTGTGCCAGCAGTCCAGCATGGTCTGGTATCTGTGGGACAGAGATGATCTTTACTGAAGTGGAATCTCACTTAGGGCAAGTCAGAGAAGCTTAAAGCAAATGGCTCTCCAGCTCAGACCCAAGACGTGACGTCATATGACTGTGATGTGGATCAGCTGGAGGTCCCATCCTCCAGCTGGTCTTGGTATAAATCTCCACCACTGTTACATGAGCGGAGGTCCAGCTACAGGAGGTGTAGATGATCTCAGATACCAGCTGCTCACATGGGTTTTTGTGGGCACAGCATGAAGAGCCAAAAGAGTGCTCACACATTGCTGAGCAAACTGATTTCATGAGTGATCCGTTCGCTCAGCCTACAGCGCTGGGGCATCGTCGCATAAAAGCACAGATGTTCTGCCATAGTCCCAGATGTATGCAGAAGGGAATGGCAGTGGAATGGGATTCGCTGTTCCTTGCTGTACCATCCTCCCTTTCTACCCTTTGTCCTTCCTACCTGTCTGCATTCAGTATTACACTAATACACCGCAGAACGTCTTCTTGAGCCGTAAATCAGTGCCGTCAGTTTGGTTACCCGCACTGCAAGCTAAATATTTTCTGAACCGCAGAAGTGGTCTTCTGGGTGGCTGATCAGCAGAGCTCCTTTCATCTCATGTGTGCTAGCTGGGTCAGAGGTCAATGGTGAAAGGTGAGAGCCATAAGTTACGGCCCTACTCATCTAAATGTTTTCACATGTTCACATACTTATTGCCACCCCATGAAACAGGCCTATCAGCAAGGCCATCAGCCTGACTTGGCCTGACTATGGAATGCCATATTTATTATTTGCATGCCGAAGTCTGGATTGTATTTAGGACATCGTCAACTCCAACTCCATGAGGTTTTAACTCCAAATAAAATGCTTTCCAGGAAAATGAAGCGGGCACTTTTCCACATTTAGAAGGAAGCATATTGCACGAATGGAGAGGTCTGTAAACAGCCCGCTGACGAGGGACATGGCCAGTGTGCTACGGGGTCAAAGGTCACTGCTGCTTCCCCACATGCCCACGCTGGTGCATCTGTTCTGTAAGAGTCACCCTGGGTTACTGCTGCATCAGAGCCGGGTTTCAGAGTCAGCTTCCTTCCCCAAGCCATCAGGTCGCTAGGCAACTGGTGGCTTGCATTTGTCCCCCACTGCACATTGCTAGCATTCCACTTCGGCATCTAATCCATATTTACTTTATTATTCTGTGGTCTATTTGCATTCTCATCCCCATTGCACTTATTATTTATTGTTTACTCATTCTTATATTGCATTGTGTTTGGCACTGTCCTTATCTGCACTGCACTGCAGTCTGCCAATCCCATGATGCACCTGTCCCGCCTGACCCCGTATCTAACTGTGTCATAAGAATCTCACTCTGTCTCCACAAACACACGTGGCAATAAAACTGGAAAGCTGAGCTTCCTGCTCCGGGTCCCCCCTCTGTCCACTTGGTGGTACAGGCCTCCCGTGGCCCCATTTCCTCCCGCTTCAGTGGTCAGACACAGTCGCGTCAGACGCCCCAGCCAGGCGGGGGGCTCCCCCTCGGCTTACACTCGCGTGGAGGCGTGCTCCGGCGGCCGCATGCGTGTGCCCTCCTTCAGCTTGCAGCAGAACTCCTCGTCGATGTGCAGGCCGGGGTAGGGAGACGCTCCTGAGCCAGGGGACGGACACAGCAGAGGTGACACGGGGGACACAGCAGGGGTGACACGGGGGGGGGGGGCAAACAAATGGCTCAACGGCAGCTAATAAAATCACAGCCGATGACGACGAGTCTCTTCACATATGGACACATCGGCACAGTGGTGGCTCAGGGGCTCGCTGGAGAAGATCTACCAGCCATCCTGACTTGCCCAGGAGCTCCACGTCCGTGGGGGGGGGGCACCAAGCAGGGCAACCCCCATGAGCACCCCCCTTCCTATTCATGAATGTCTTTTGACTAATTAATGTGATTCAATGCGTAATACATTTAATATGATGGCATGCAGTTTTTTCTTAACAGGGCACTCTCTAAATAGCCTATGTAACGATTTCCCCGTGTCAGATTCTGAATTTCTGAATTTCGTGAGCCACCAATCGGCTGCATTTCCTTCTGACGTGACGCGACTTAATACTGCCCAGATGCTGACCGATTTGGAGTGACCACAGACACCTTTCATTCAGAGCTGGGAGAAATCTCTAGTGACTGTTTTCAGGAAGCAAAGTGTCAGAGCCTGAGGAGAGGTACATATATCATACTTTGTGGACATGATCTGGTGATATATATTATCATTTCAGGATGAAGCACATTTAACAGTTAGTTCTTTCCGTCTAAGAAAGCGCAGAGAAGCACATTTTGCCAGCTTGGCATGACAAGCATCACACAGGGCTGAATGTGATTGTGATGAGAGGTGTGTAGTGGGTACGCACCCAGAGAGAAGATCTCCCACATGAGCACGCCGAAGGACCAGACGTCACTCTGCACTGTGTACATCTTGTCGAAGATCGCCTCTGGTGCCATCCACTTCAGGGGCAGCCGGGCCTGAGCAGCGCAGAGACACCGGGCCGTGTGAGAGAGACAGACGTCAATCACCGGGACCCCACCCAGGGATGGGCTGGGTGTTTCTGAGGACTCTCTCACAAATGCCAGGGCCCCCGAAACCCTCCTCAGATGTTTCAAAAACGAAATAAACAGCTAATGACTCATAAGAGGGCAGCTAGCTTACCTGGTGGTCAGAACATGCTGCCTCAGCATCTCCTAAATAAGGAACGCGTTTATTTAATATTTAGTGTAGTCACTGCACTAACAGGGTGACGGGGGTGTGCAAAGGTGACCGGGCAATGTTTCCCTTCAGGCTCAAAGCGCACGGCGCGTGTCAGGTGGTGGCGCTTGGCAAAGACCATTTCCAAGCGAGCCGGACGATCACCATCCTCATCGACACGGCTCAGAGCATCTGCTCTGGGGCCTTCCTCAGCTGGCTTCACTTTGCCGTGCGTGTGCTTTGCCAGGGAAGGCTTCGCAGACCGTAAGCAGACTGTCAGTCACGCCGAGCGGCTGAAAAAGACCACATGACCCCCCGAAACCCCCCGACCCGCCGCAGCGGGCTGCAAAGCTGCATTCCAGAGATGCTAACAGCATGCTCCGCACCGTCCGTCGCCCCGAATCGAGGCGGGTGCACCTACGTCTCCCTTGCGCACGTAGTCCGGGTCTTTGTAGATGTCCCGCGCAAGACCAAAGTCGCATATTTTGACAACGTTGTTCTCAGACAGCAGGACATTCCTGGCAGCCAGGTCCCTGTGGATACACTGAAGGTGAGAAAAGGGTCAAACGCGAGGAAATCTGACCGGGAGGCTGCACAGTGCTCCGTGTCTCGCCTGGGTGAAGGCTTTACCAACAGCAAATTCCGGAACATCTCAATGGCATCTAATGCCGCGCAGTGCGCGCGGGAAGGTACGACTATAAGTGAGATTCAATAGAGAGAGTCAATACAAATGTTCCCAAATTCCTGAATATGTACAAATTTTGACATTCCTGGACTGTTACGTAACAGTCGTAACCACACCCCCAAAGCTAACACATGCAGCCACCTTCCAAGCTCAATGGACATCTGCATTCGGACCTCAGCTGTCGTGCAGAGGTGTCGTGAGGAACGAAGTGGAGGACAGCAAGGAAAATGGCAGGCTGTTTTATACTGTTAGTAATTATGCTTTTGGGATAACGAACCCCAGTTTAGCTGGGAGCACTAAACAATATTACAAAGTCTGTGATGCTGACCTTGGCAAGAGGCTTCTGTACGTCTAGTTAGCTGAACAAATACCTAATCGATTACAGGTATTACCAAAAAAAAAAAACCTCCAAATTTGCGTTATAAACACATTTGCAAGCTGCTCAGCTTGCAGTTTGGAGTTCATGACAAAACGTCCAGGATGAAGCTATCATTGTAAAATCATTTGCAAAGTGAGATTACAAGTAATCTCAGTGTTCTACAGCCAGCGCTGAAAGCAAGGTTATGACGATGCTAATGTTGTACCTAGGCTAGGGTGACCGGATAATCCAGGTCACCCCGGACACTTTGAGCTAGGACAGTATTTGCAAACTGCCATTTCAAACAAAAGGACCTGGATGTTACTGCGAAACGGCTGGATGTATCTTTCAATCAAGGAAACGAACCAGACAAATCACAAGAAGAGCCGACCTATTTAGCCAAACACAGGAGCCTTTCGGGTTTAAAGTAGTTTGTAAAACGTGAAGTAGCTCAAAGCGTCCCGGATGACATGGATTATCTGGTCACCCTAACCTAGGCTGAAGTGGGACTATTACACTTATGTGCAGCAAATTGGTTCAGTGAGAGTCATCACAGTGCCTCACTGTATCCCAGCCAATCGGAGCAGAGCTCATGTTAATGAGCCCACCAAATAAGGGAAAGCAGCCTGTTTCGTTCTAGGGCCAACTCTTAGGGTTGTAAAAGGGCCTGTAAAACCACTTTTGGACATTTTTCGACCAAACCAAGTTCACATACCTTCCATGTAGACACCAGAGAACAATTTGGGGGAAAATGCATTCTATATGACCTTTAACTGGGTCACGTTCTGAGGCAACAGTACTGCTATCACTCTGATGGCCAGTTTCTCAATTCTCACCAAAAAAAAGGTGTGCAGATGTTCAGCTCACGAAGCAAGCCGACCCGCCTCTCAGCCCGTGAGACGGCTTTGGAAGTCAGAGCCCTTCAGTGTTGTGTAACCAGCTCCGGAGAGTCATACCTTTCGTGACGCCAGGAACTCCATGCCTTTGGCTACTTGGAAGCTGTAGGAAATAAGGTCCTCCATCGTCAGAGGTCTTCTGCTCAAGTCCTCTGTCTCTGTGGACACAGAAGGGATGCGGGGAATTAGGCACCTGAGATCAGAGTCTGATCACTGGCTACGGCCAATCAGAAGAGCAGGAGCCCTTTCTATGGACAGGGTTGACCCAACCGACGAGTTGCTGCGTTCTTTATGGCGGCTTGCTGGAAATGGACGTCTCAAGGGTGCCTGAGTAAGCAGCTCATCAAATTCAAAAACAACACACACCTAACGGGAACACTGCTGCACACAGGTCAGTCATGAAACAGGAGACGGACTGACTGCAGTTCTGGAGGATGTAGGGAGAAGAACAACGGTGAGCTAAGGCTGGGGGTGTCGGGGGGGGAACGCACAGAGAAAGGCTGGAAGGAAGCGGCCGACAGGTTTGGAGTGACGCCGGCGGTGTCATTAACCTTCTTCCTCTTCCTCGGAGTCACAGCTCTTGTCCTCCACGAAGCCAGAGCTGACAGAGCTTCCTGTGCTGGCCACGCTCTCCAGCCGACGCTTGAGGGGCCCGCTCAGGTCGGCCCCGGGGCGCGGGGATGCCGCCTTGCCATCCCGGCTCTGAGGGAGAGCCAGGGAGAGATGGAGCAGGAAGTGACCGAGCTGAATCGCTACAATGGCCCGGCACTGGCTGCTCCCGCCGCGGCAGGAGGCCTTACCTTATAAGCCAATGGCCCGGCACTGGCTGCTCCCGCCGCGGCAGGAGGCCTTACCTTATAAGCCAATGGCCCGGCACTGGCTGCTTTACCTTATAAGCCACAAAGTCTCCCCTCTTGCTCCTTAAGTGGTTTGAGAGATTCCCATATTTACAATATTCCACTATCACCATTAAGGGCCCTGCAGGGGCACAGAACACAAGGTTAGTCAACAACAACAATAGTGTTTTAAGATAATTTTAGCAGGTCTTTTTAAATATAAGTATTTTTCCTTTGTTTCTCATATAAAAACAAAAATCCTTGCATGCCATGGCATATACAGGGCGGGGCCAGAGGGGAACTGGCCCCAACTAAAAGCTGAAAGCTATTGGCCATGGGAGGATCGACTGTCAACTCAAAACATGTCACTGGCTAGTGATGAGGTTGGCCCCTCTGTATAGATGATGGGCTCTCCTATGCCCCTACCTCCGGGCTTGGTGCACGCCCCAAGCAGGTTGACCACATTCAGGTGATGTCCAATGTGGATCAGTATCTTCAGTTCAGACATCAGAGCCCGGCTCTCATTGGCTGAGGCCCCCCCTGTCCGATACACAGAGTGGTGTCACGCGATTAGATAAGAAGGGTTCTATGGGCATATAAGGCTATTTCTCTAAAAGAATGTGACAGGCAAGTTTTATAAACCCCATCGTTGGCCATAAAGTGCACTGACTATAGCTCAGGTCAGCCTGAAACACCTCTGTGTGGAGCCAACAAAGCCAGGCACCTCAGAAAAGCTCCAAGAAAACACCTGGATCCCTCACAATGCCCAATGCAACCGCGCACACTGGTCATGTGACCTCGTCGGAACCAAACCACTGGCAGGTGCCTGAGGAACGAATGGCGTGCGAGCGTGGCTGCCCTTTGGCCTCTTGAGCTTTGACATAATTATACAAAGGCTAGCTCAGACTTCCCATCAAACTGTATTAAGGGTCTTCAGACTAAAGAAGACAAGCGCTGTTTTAAAACGATGTGCATGTGGAGTCAATGTACAATTTAAATTGGCAACATTTTTTCCAGACATGTGATGAATGAAGTGCACTAGTTCATAGAAGCTTGTTCCTGGAAGGCAGAGAGATCGGCTCAGGGGTCTGATGATGGGATGCAGACTCTGGGGCCGGCAATGTGACACAAATGTGAACCAAAATAACAGGGACTGGACTCATGTTCTCCGTGAAGGGCGAGATGCTGAGGTGCATCTGGGTGCCCAGATCTGCTGATCCCTGACCTGGCCGTTGAGCTCGGGCTAGATTGCTCATGGCTGGTTCCGGTGTAGCCAGTGCTTATCCTGGCAGCTCGAGTAAGTCGCTTAAGTGCACGCAGATCAGAGTTACAATGTGTCTTGCAAATCTTGATTTAAAGGTTGGAAGAGAAACACTTGAACCCATATACATCAACTTGAAATCAAAACATCGCTTGAGAAATATGGTTAAAATGCAAGATCAGTTATTATTTTCTGACCGTGAGGTAAAGAATTCTCTGGCTTCCAAACTATTGGCCATGGGAGGAAATTCTTTTGATTCAAGTTCTCTTAATTTGCTGGAGATTAACTGCGCAGTAACTGATTAGGGGAGACTTGGATTTTGGAAAGTGAGACGTCAGCTGCCGTAAATCAATAGGGGGTGATACAGGCCTGCAGTCAATAATATCTAGAGGTCGTCTGCGTAAGATGATTCATAACGAACATGGGACACGCTGCCTCATCTGCATCACACACTCATGAAAAACCCAGGGGCCTCCTGGCTCTCGCTACGCCTGCGTTTAACTCTGCACTCTGCACTATTAATGAACCCCCTTCACAGAATGATAACACGGTAAACAAAGGCGGCACCTTTCAGCATTTTGACTGCGACCGTCGTGCAGGTGGAGTGCTTGTCGATGCCAAAGGCAGAGGCCTCCACCACCTTTCCGAAAGCGCCGTGGCCCAGAGTTTTACCTGGGAGGGAGAACGTGCAAACAGTTGAAAGCAGAGCCCCGCTGTGCACCCCGGGGGGCTGCAGGGTTAGGGTTAGGGCTGGGTGGCTGTGGCCAGGCCCCCCCCTTAGTACCAGCTGTTCACAGTGCCTCACGGCCAAGGAGTCCCCATGCACACAGACACAGAGACACGCCCACACCACAAACCATCGGGCCATGTGCTCACCAAGCCTTAGGCGGTCTCTAGGGAATTCCCATCGGGTGCCATCGTAGGGCAGCAGCTCACACTGTTCATCCAGGGGCATGGTGATGGACAGGTAGCCCGGCTCCATGTCAGTGTAGCTGGGCTGGAGGGGAGGACAGGCAGGGAGAGAGTCGTGGGGAGAGTCAGGTCAAAGGGCAGAGAGTCCTGCTGTAATATTCACACATGCAAACAATGCAAACAAATACTAACACTAATTTGTAATATTTGTTACTCAGCATATTTCAGGCTATCATGTGGCCTCATGTTAAGGTGGTGGTGGGTGTGGGGGCTGCAGCCGTACCTTCCTCAGCTTGCGGATAATGAGGGTTAGGGTTAGGGATTGGGTATGATATGCTGTAATTGTGTCCTTGTTAAGGTGGTGGTGGGTGTGGGGGCTGTAGCCGTACCTTCCTCAGCTTGCGGATAATGAGGGTGAGCATCAGCCAGAGAAAGCTGGCTGCCACGCCGGTACACACCAGGATGATCACCTCTGTGTTGGGCTTCCCGTCTTCGCCTGGGAGTCGGAAATGTTACCGCCTGACCTTAGCTTACAGCTTCAAAGTTTTACTTGTCATATACATGATTATTTTCGGCACAATGTGCAGTGGAATGAGGAGTTCAGGTCCAAACCAAAGGTGAAGTTCAGGTCCAGTACAAATCCAGACTAAGACTTATCTGATTGGTTGAAACAAAATCTTGGTCTATGTGCATTCTGATCTGAACTTTCCACCTCTGCATTAAGCATTAAAGTCTGCATGATGGATGTCTGCACACACATCAGAGCTGACCTCTGCTGAGGAAAGCTGAAGAACATCCTCACTTTTATCAAAGACCAAACGGGCGGACGTGAGACGGGGGCCGGGCGAGAGTGGCCAGGCCGCTGCTCACCCGTGACGGTGATGGACGCAGAGGTGCGTGCCTCGCCCTCCACGCTGCTGGCCAGGCACTCGTAAAGGCCCTCGTCCTCCTTCTTCACCCTCTCGATGGTCAGCGTGCCGCTGGGGGTCATGGCGATTCCTGGGGGATTATGAGCAGCGGCTTCAGCGTGGGGGGGTTGGCGAGCCGGGCCGCCCCACATCTGCTGCTGATTCAGCCCGGCTTCACGCGTGCGGTTCCAGCCAAAGTGACATACTCATGCTTCACTCCATGTGCTACAAAGACTGCAGCCGTGCTGTGTAAACAGCACAGACCTCAGTACACACACGTAGTTCTCAGAGGGTCTTTGCAAAAGGGCAGCAATTGTGATCACAAGGAGTTAGGAATTCACTAAACATGTGAATATACTGTAGCGATACAAGTACTTAGCCGACGCTTTTATCTGAAGAGACATGCATTTTCTGTGAAAGCAAGATCCCTGAAACAAATGGGAGTTAAGGTTTCCGGCCCAGGGGCCCGATAGTGACACGATTCTGCTGACGCTGACGTTCTGATGACAGGCATAGCACCCTACCCAGCTGACCCATACAGTGCTGCCCATCAGCAGTCCTAAAGCTGTTTTAGCTAGAAAGTCATGTTTTTATGTCTTTATTTGTATTCTTTACTTGACCAAAGAGAATGATATTTCATCTCAGTGTTTGACCCACACATCATAGAGCTGAAATGACAATAACGATGACTTTGACTTTGATCATTTTAAATAATGCTTATGAAGATCTGACTCCAGAAGAGAACTCTGGGCACGTGCCAGCCCCCAGAGAGAGAGACAGACAGGCAGGCAGGCAGGTAGGCAGACAGACAGGCAGGCAGACAGACATACAGGCAGGCTGACAGGCATATAGACAGACAGACAGAGACAGACAGGCAGACAGACAGAGACAGACAGACAGGCAGGCAGACAGACAGACAGATAGACAGGCAGATAAATAGACAGACAGACAGGTAGGCAGACAGGCAGGCAGACAGGCAGGCAGGCAGACAGGCAGGCAGGCAGGTAGGCAGACAGACAGGCAGGCAGACAGACAGACATACAGGCAGGCTGACAGGCATATAGACAGACAGACAGACAGACAGACAGACAGGCAGACAGACAGAGACAGACAGACAGGCAGGCAGACAGACAGGCAGGCAGACAGATAGATAGACAGACAGACAGACAGGTAGGCAGACAGACAGAGAGACAGACAGGCAGGCAGGCAGGCAGACAGACAGACAGGCAGGCAGGCAGACAGACAGACAGGCAGGCAGGCAGACAGGCAGGCAGGCAGACAGACAGACAGGCAGGCAGACAGACAGACAGGCAGGCAGACAGGCAGACAGGCAGACAGCCAGCGAGCAGCCGGAGCCGTCGTTACCTGGAGCCTCCTGCACGGGGGTCCCGTCTTTCAGCCAGGTGATGTGCGGAGGCGGGACGCCGTGGGCGTGGCAGACCAGGCTCAGCGTGCTGCTGGCATTCACCGTCTGGCTGGTCAGGTTCACATGCAGCCACGGGCCTCTCCTGGCTGGGCATCCACATCCCCACGTGAGTGTTTATCGCGGTGCCCCAGTAAGGCGCCCAGCTCCTCAGCTGGCTGTTTGTGAGCTTCAGCTAAAAGCCACGCCTCTTGGCGCAGCCAGTACCCCGCTGTAGTTTTCCCGGAGTCGTGTGAGGGCTTATTTCCAGGAACAAACACTAGCACAATAAATGACTAATTACACTTAAGAAATGCTGGGAGGAAAACAACTTCTCCCAAAATAGATGCCACATTTGCTTCATATTAACAGTTCTGCTGTGCTAAAAATATATGACCTTCCCGTTGCCCTTAAGAACAAGCTGGAGTAACTCCCAAGCCAAGGGTCCCAAGCCAAGCCATCCTGTGAGCTTACCCTCGACCACCAGCTCTGACATCCGGGGGACGACCTTGTGGGTGTAGCTGTTACGCACTCGGCACTCGTAGTCCCGGACGCTGCCCCTGGACACACTGCCGAGAGCGAGTGGCAGGGCGATGGCATGCAGCCCGACCTGCAGGGCGGCGCTGGCCACGGGGACCGTTCTGTTCTGCGGACCGTACCAATAAAGCTCCGTGTACAGGAACCGCGTGGCCCGGCACATTAACGTCACGTTGTCCCCCTCAATGGCTTTTTCAGGCTCTATTCTGATGGCCTCGATATGATCTGAAGGAGAAATGAATGGTTAAAACGAAAAAGTGTTTACAGCCAATCTCACAGATCCAAAGGCACGAGGCGGACCGAGCTTTACACAACCTGGACGGCAGGGCGGGAAACGCGCGGTCATTTCCCGTTTCATCACCAATAATTGGAAGCACATTGTCAGCAGACAGTGACGGCGGCCATCGTACGGCAGGTCAATAGGAACCAGACGGTGTCAGGCCTCCGGGGGGGGGGGGGGGGGGCCCCCTG
>JAODKK010000002.1:24582182-24594654 GCA_026774405.1 Petrocephalus microphthalmus | reverse complement strand
CTGATGCCAGGCCCACCAGTGCGGATGCCAGGCCCCGCAGTGCTGATGCCAGGCCCACCAGTGCGGATGCCAGGCCCCGCAGTGCTGATGCCAGGCCCCGCAGTGCGGATGCCAGGCCCCGCAGTGCGGATGCCAGGCCCCGCAGTGCGGATGCCAGGCCCACCAGTGCAAATGCCAGGCCCCGCAGTGCGGATGCCAGGCCCCGCAGTGCTGATGCCAGGCCCACCAGTGCGGATGCCAGGCCCCGCAGTGCTGATGCCAGGCCCACCAGTGCGGATGCCAGGCCCAGCAGTGCGGATGCCAGGCCCAGCAGTGCGGATGCCAGGCCCACCAGTGTTGATGCCAGGCCCAGCAGTCCGGATGCCAGGCCCACCAGTGCGGATGCCAGGCCCCGCTGACGGGGCTGCAGGTTGGAAGGCCCGTCCTTCTGCCTCCTGTTTGCGAGGTGCTGTTCTCATAGCAGGAGCTATTTCCTCCTTTCCAGGCTCAGTAACAAAGCGCATTCAGCCGGCTGCTTGGATTGAGACGTCTTTCGGGAAAAAGCCATTGTACGACACGCCTCATACGCACAGCATACACAAAAGTACAAAGAGACACACTTGTCATTGTTCTTTTCAAGCGTCACTGCTGGTGGGAGGGAGACCCTCATGAGCCCAAACCAGCGCAATCTGTCATCCCGCCATTGCTCGGCTTGGCACGCTTTGTGGTCACGCCGCACTTAACGCTCTCAGCTCCACAACGAACGATCTCAGCATGACAGAACAGGTCACGTTCACGTACACTTCGAAGCGCCAATCACACCGACTCGATGGTTCAACGCACGCCGGGCGGCTCCAACCCACACGATGTGGAAACTATGCTTGACCCTCAGCCCCGGTATGCGTGCGTATAAATGAGAGCAATCAGGACACACATGGAAGTGAAAATAACACATCATATCAATTCCAAGATTTTACCCCAAATCGCCGTAAGAATATTTTGTTTCCTTAAAGCACGCCTGTGGTGCATATGTCCTCCATAGACACTGGGGAAGGCACGGCTTAATTTACAATCGCGTTTATTTATTTAGCAGACACGTAGTGAAGTCCGAGTCGGCTGGGCGGTTATTAAACTGGAGCTGCTCACACGAACTGCTGCTCCCAAGGCCTGAAGAGAAACAAGATCGGAGCAGAAGTTCTGCCCGGGTGGACATGAGAAAAGTCCTTGTCAAAACAATGCAGATCACCTGGCCGCTTGCTAAAATAAGGCACACTTTGGGAACAACATAGGCAAATGGTTGGGGTCTATTGTTGTATTGTAAATACGCTCATAAATACCACGGCAGAGTGATAAGAGCAGGACCTTGTAGTCCCCAGTGGCAGACCGTGGGTGTTGCCCAATCTCAGTCTGCCTGGGGGAAGCCCCCCCCCGCCCCGCTGCTGTAAACCCGCCTGCCGAAGAAGAATGCACGGAACTCCCTGCTCACTGGCCACTGGCCTGGCGGCGGATCTCTGTGCGCTTCCTGCGTTGGCAGTGCCATCCGCCCACGTGGGCAGGTCTGCCCAGCTGGGGCAGGGTCAGGGTGAAGGCGGCCCTGCCACGCTAGCCCCTCACGCGAAGCCTGCCCATGCCATGTGACCTCACCAATCACCCTCGGAGGCCGCGAGCAGAGAAAAGGCGCCAGTGACTCACTGCCGATATGCGGTTTCCATGGTCACAGTAGCACAACAGCAGCGACTGGGAGTTATATAGAAGCCAGCAAGAATCTTCTCGTCAGTCACTTCCAGTCTTTAAATGGGTCTCTTCTGCAAAGATCCTGACAGACTCAATCCCACAGTCTGTAACATTTAATTATTTGGTTATTAAGCACTACAGCAGTGAAATACAGGACCCCGCAAAGGTGGAGATGACCTGCACTCGGCAGGTTGTACTGGGATGCTGGTTTGTGTCTCCTTTCTAACCTTTCTAATTTCCTCTCTTTTTCATATGCATTTCTCACCCAAAGCTGCTGACGTGCAGTGTGACAGTTTTGGCCTATTCTTTAATCACGCTTTTTACTTCGAAGGAAAACAATGCTTTTTTCGAAGGAGAACAATGTTTTTTGTCTAAGAGTACCGGCCCACTGCAGGCTCCAGGGTCCCAGTCCATAGCACTGCGCCGCACAGCCTCTGAAGCCGACGCTGGAGCCTCGGCAATGAGCTGCCTTTGCATCTGGATCTTTGGAGAGGACAATGGAGACGCCGAGCACAATGTGTGCTGAAGGCAGATTTATGGACTTTGCTGGGGAGAGGAAAAGGCAGCGCGGCTTTTTTCCAAAATATGGCGCAGCCACTGATCCAGCAGCGAGGGGGAATTCATTCTCCCAGGAGCTGGGCTTGGCCTGCTTTCCAGGCTAAAGAGGCAAGGGGATTGTTTTTCTTGCCTGCAGATTCTCGCAGTAAAAGCCACTGAAAGACACTCGACCACACACTCACATTTATACCCATGCACCAGTAACACATCAAGGGCAATTAAGGATTCACCCAATTCCAATAAATGTAAAAACTACTACTGAGAAGCTTTTCTGCTACAACTTAAAATAATGTTGTCCTACAAATACAGCAAAATCCATGCAAACACACACACACACACACATACACACCCAAATCCGAAGAAGCCGGATAGTTAAACAATACAAACAAGGTTCATCCCGGACATCTCAAGTTACAGTTTTATCTTAGGAAATGGGAGCCATGGAACACAAGGGCTCGGAGTTACTCATCAAACACTGTTCTGACCGGTCCTAATATGAGAGTGCTGAGGGCCTCTAACAAGGAATAAACTATTCACACAAATCATTAGCGATTCAACCTAAAGGGTCAATTCAGCAACATTATGTTTTGCATTTATCAACGTGTAATTCAGATGAAGAGGTTGGTATGATCATGCCTGCCAATGATAACAACAGTCATGCAAAGATAACTGGAAAAGAGCAAACAGAAAATGTCACATTGGTGTTGGCCATCCTCTCCCGAATCTGAAATGCCATCCTTCAGTGGATCTGTGCACCTGCCATGTCGGTTTGTGGAGGAAGACTAGGGAAGGCACACAACGCAAAGGAACCATATTAAGATAATGTGGGAACATCACTGACCCAGAAGAATATGTTGAAGATCAGTGGCAGGCTGGGAAACATTATATCACGTGATGGGGCTGAGACCCCTGTCTGTGATTGTGGGTAGAGCTGGAGACTTAGGGAGGCTGACAGCCTTTCACACTCACAAAATGAGGCGGGCCGTCTGTGTTATAACCTTTAATTCCAATAGCACTCATATTTAAATGAGGGTTTAATGATTGCATTTGTAAAAATACAAAGTGGGACGTAATATCACACCATGGCAAAAATTCTATTGTAACCACTGCACAACATCTCAGCCCCCCCCCCCCCCAGAGCCCATGCACTATGCAAACCTAGACTGGGTCTCATCCAGTTAAATCCGGATTGAAACCCATCTGAGGGCACGTTTCCCAAAAGCATAGCTGGTACCGACCCCGCAGCTTGCACCCCGGTACAGGAGAGTACTTCAGCTATCTGCATCTGTGCAAACATAAACACCCCCCCCACCCAACTCCCCGGGCCTCTCGCTGGTGTTCATAGCTGGGCCCCTAACACTGTTCTGGACAGCCTGTTCCCACTAGCCGGATGTCGGCCACGTGACGGTGTGACAGGTTGGGCAGCATGGAATGTATACTTTTCATCACATATCTCTTGTTTGTAATATCAGTCTGACATCAGAACAAATCTGCGGCACTGACAAAACTGATGCTGTATAATAAAATAATAAAACTCCTCTAAAACTAGGGGTGATACAGTTGCAGATAAGGGGCACTGTGTGGGATCACACAGGCCAAATGCACTGGAAATGGAGAAGAACGCTGACCCGTTTTAGTACCTTACAGAGCCATCAGCGATGTTCCCACGTTCCCGCATCACCTTAAACAAACAAAAATCCTGCGAAAAGTCTCGGGATGCGGACATTAACTGATACGATCTGCCTATATTTCTGTTTAAGTAAGCATGTTATTACAGGGTCGCAAATCAAGCAAAGAATATTAACTTGTTTGAGAATATGTAAATATTATTATTATTATTGTTATTAGGTTCTGTCAAGTCGGCAGTCCTTGCGGAACACCTACAGTACAGCTCACCCAGCCCAAATGATCAGCAGGATGGAGACTGATTTGGGACAAAAAGCAGCAAACACGACAGGGTCCTCAGCGAGAGCATTATCGAATCCGTCTTACCTGTTACTCGCATTGACGAGAGTAACCGAGTACGCACGAGCCCCCAAAGCCATTGCACTGCAGAGCCTTTAGCGCAACCGCGCCCTCTAGTGGAGGCAACAGGGACCGCGCCCGCGCCGTAAGTGCGGAGCTTACTGGCACGATAAACATGTTTCGAAGACGGGCCACCGTTTTTTTCACAATAACACTTTAAAGCGAAAATTAAAGATAGACAAATATGCCAGCTTTTCAAATTTGCTAATGAAAGAATTCGCATTTCATTGACGATTCCGCTAGAGAAACGCCAAATAGTGTCCAAGAGTACATAATAATCTTGCGCGAATAAACCAAGAAAATGAATCGACAATTTAAATATGACATTTACTTTCATACTTTATACAGTGCTTTCGCACTTAAGCTAACTAAAGTAACCATTATACACTGAGAATGTGCGATGTCTGATGTCCAGCAAGAGCAGAGTTGACACCAGGTCACTTACGCATATAGGAAACCCAACTTTCAAGTTGCGCAGGCCTGTCGTATATGCAAAATTATATGGCTGGAGAAACGGCAAATCGTGCACAAGAAGGCCGGACTCACCACTCGCCACACAGCATAGGAGTGAGAGCGATGCGCACGGAGATCTGTTCATTCTCACGGGTGGGATTCCAGCGGCAACTTCCCAAACGCCCCGCGGAACACCGCCGAAAAACTGCTGGAAATAGATTCAAAGGGCCAGACTGTCTATGTAATTAACTTAATGAATAAAATATCGCTTGTATTCCTTATCCTCCAGGCCCCCCGTACAGAGGTCCGCCAGTCGCCCCGGACAGGTGCCGCGTTTCTAAAGGCGCACTCGGTCTTCAGCCGGTTCCCTCCATGATGCGCAGTGAATGGTACCGATGCCCTGGCGAAAAGGAGCGCGTCTGCGCAGCGCTCCGCAGCCCCCCGGTCCGATCGCCCGCTTCGGACGTGCTGCCTTTATAGGAAAGGCAGAGGAAGGGAGGCGTCACAGGATGCGCTGGGACGGGGCTTTCTGGCGCAGCTGGGGCGAGGGGCGACTTTCCGAGCCGGAGACACTCGGGCTTAATATAGAAAACAAGCTCCCAGCCCAGTGAAGACAGCTTATGGTAGTTTCTGCTATATTCCCGTCAAGTCGAGGGATCGGCCAATACTGGAAGCCAATTTAATGGTGGACTATGTTAAAATTACATATTTGTTAGTTCATTGTTAGCTAACTGTCTTAATTTACACTACTGCCTCACATTAGGGTATTTTTCTATAAATTTACCTATAAAAGTAATTTTCAGTGCTCACTCCTTCCTGGGATAGACTCTAGACCCCTTGCCCTGGATTAAAGAAGATTGATGGATTGAAATTAACCTTTGACAAAGTTTCTCTCTTAATATGCAGTTACTAGATGCTTGGATGTAGCCATGGTTGCAATAGGAAAAATTTTAAGACAAATCAGATTAGTCTAATCAGTTTATATGAACGGTAGGTGCATAGCTTTATTATTGTTTATTTTTTCCTTAAGTAAGCCCTCAAGGCTAAGTCCCCAGCAGGGCGGCTATAAAGTAAGAATGGCTTGAAATTCTAATGTAAAAGCAAGGTGCTGAAACGGCATTTTTGCTTGAGACCTGGGGGGATGGTTCTGCATCCAGCTTGAGACCCCATTTCTGTGTTTCGGGGGATCCCTTGTTAAAACTGGACCGGCATTACAGTCCCCTGGAGAACGACATTTATGCCAACGACAGGCATAAGTGACAATGTTTACACACACGTCTCCCAGCTTTACATTACATGGGCCTTCTGTCACTAAACACTGGGCTGCCCTGGTCCCCCCGTTAATCAGCGTACTACATGGGCAGCTCTCCTTTAAAAAAAAAAAAAACAAGAACCTACCTGGAGGAACTTTTACAACATCCCACTCTAAATACATAGCTATGCAGGTATCAATATGGAGCCGGTCCCCTCTGTACAGCTGTAACAGCTGCCACTCTTCTGGGAAGGATTTCCACAAATTTATGAAGTGTGTCTGTGGAATTTTTTGCCGATGCATCCTGAGGGGCATTTGTGAGGTCAGGCCCTGATACTGGACGTGAAGGCCTGGCTCTCAGCCTCCGGTCTAGTTCATCCCAAAGGTGTAAGATGGAGTTGAGGTCAGTGCTCTGTGCAGGCCTTTCTTTACGGACCTTGCTTTGTCATTGTCCTTGGTGATCATGCAATCATGTGTCCTTTTACACATCATGCACATCACGTCTCGGCGACCCCACTGTGATACTTTACACGGTCGGATAGTTCATGGCTGAGTTTCTGCGGTTCTGAAATGGTTCCACTTTGCAATAATACCACTTACAGTTGACTGTAATATGGAATATCTAGCAGGGAAGAAATTTCAGGGACTGACGTCCTGCAAAGGAGGCATCTTACAACAGTATCCCACTTGAATTCAGTCTCTCTTCAGAAAAACCGGCTTTTTTGCATAGCTATGATCTTGGTTTTATGCATCTGTGGCAATGCGTCCGAATGAAACACCTGAAGTAAATGATTAGGAGATGTATAACAATACTTTTGTCCACCTAGTGCAGGGGTACCCACACTTTTCTGGTTTGCGAGTTATGACCAGGTCAAAATAACCTACCTACATTAAAAATGCTAAATGTTTTATACTTTATACAGTATATGTTAGTGAGTCTTGCATCACTCCATGGAGCCTTACAGCAAGCACAATACAATCCGATACGTTAGAAGAGAAGGGATCTAAATACAAAAATACATGTAAAATGATAACGGTACATGACGAATACGCATATCGTTACAGCCCTAGTAATGTGTAGTATTTGAAAAATGTACAGCTTTCCCTGACTTTAAGCAGAGTAGCAATTTTGTTATTTACACGCGTTATTTTGTTAATTGTCAAATGGAAAGTACTTTTTAAATACTCTTTAATACCATCTGCGCCTGCAATGTGCGAGCGCGCGCGAAAGCGCGCGAGGCCTCGCGTGCCGGGCAGGCGCGAGCAGCCACGCACCCGTAAGCCGTTTCACGCACAGTTTATATTTTATTTTTACGACGATGGAGACGTTATTTGCCCAGATTAGAGGTAGGCAGACCTCCCACTTCGCTGTCTGGCGGTCTTTTATGACGCGTTATCGAACCAGTTACTGGTATAAATTCGGTGGCATTTAATTTCGGTCTTCTCGGTTTGTCTGACAGACTTTAGCGAGCTCATAAGCACCTATACGTTACAATTGTTACATTTCCTTTTAGTTTCCATAGAGAAACTCCTGGAGAACCAAATGAATGTGAATGTAGACGGGATAATTGAAAACCTGTTCGGCGAAGTTTCAAGCCTGGAAACTGCGACCGCCGCCAAATCGAGGGAGCCAGAGGTGGGACCATTGGCGGGGACGTGCGCGGCGGGGTGCGCGCACACCGGGAGCGCGCAGACCAGCCCTAACTTAATTCATAAGTCATCAGCTAGAGTTAAGTGATTTAGAAACGTCATCGTTAAATAAAATAGTAACTCTTCCACCAGCGTGTTTCGCCAAAATGTACTTTTTCATGATGGGCAGAGGTTCCATTAATTAATCAAACAGCTGTAATCATTTTGGGGTGTACGTCTTTGGGTCAGTACTAGTGATGTGCGGATCACGAACGAACTTGTCTTTTTGAACGGATCTTTAAAGTGAACTGAACGAACCGATTCGCTGGCCAAAAAGAACTTTAATCACTGTATACTAACGTCTGCTGAGCGCTGTTGTGCCGAATTCGGCGCCCCTGTCGTGAAATGCACCTCCTCTCGGGAGCGCGCACGGCGCTTTGCTTCGCTTCGTAGGGGACGGCTCCCGAGAGGGGGTGGATTTCACGGCAGGGGGGCTGAATTCGGCACAACACCTGTTTGTACTGCAAAATATTGACTAATGAAATTGTTTTGATTATTATGCATGTTTGGCTGTGTTCTGTATATTTATTCGTAGCCTATAGTAACAAAATGAAAAGATAATAAGAATTAATAATTTTATTATTAAAACAATACATAAAACAATATTGTTTACAGTAATTAACTTAGTAAGTGCTACGTGAAGTATTATTATTGAACGAATCAATGATTCAAAGAACCAGACCTTTTCAGTGAATTGAACGAAAAGAATCGAATCAGTAAGAAGATTCGGTTTGCACATCACTAGTCAGTACGCATGCGCCAACGCATGAGCGGTCTTGGGTGTCCGTACTGCGCATGTGCAGGTGGAGGAAAGTGCCGTACAACTGTGGAACTGGGCAGTAACGAAGCACGTGGGTTCGGCCATAAGTCCCGAGCAGAAAGCCAAAGGTAACAGTGTACACTCTAAGACCTGCAAATGCAGCTGACACAGTTCTTCACAGTTAAACGGGGACATGCTACTGCACAGATCTGGGACTAAAACAGCTGGTTAGAATCAAATTCTTTCACTAAAAATATCCACCCATATGAACTGCAAAACTATATAAAATTTACAGAGCAAGAAGATGATATATAGTAATAATCTATTCAGCCACAGACATGTTTTATATGAGTGAGTGAAGTGATTGATGGTAATTTTTGACACACCACAACAAAATGTGCCCTTTGCATTTAACCCATATGTGACATATCAGTGGGCAGTTAATGCAACTGCCTGCGGAACTTGTCATAACCATATCTACTGCATGTGTCTTTATTGGACTGTTTTTGTCACTTACCTTTAGTTCGCCACGTGGCATGCAGACTGCTGTATGTGTGCATGTCCGATAGCCCATCAGAAGGCACACTTCGCAGGCAGATCTTGGTGAGTTCACCTGATCATCTCCAGTATACCTCTTGCTGCAGGTGTGAGAGTAGGAAATCTGTGTTGCTTTGCTTTACTACTGTATGTGAGCACTATGTAAACACACACAGGAAAATCAGTATAGGTGAACAGGAAATGTGAGGTATTGTGTGTCACCACGAAACAGGGGCATGTGTGCCTTAACACTGATAATAGGAGGGATGCCACTGGAATAAGGTGAAGATCTAACAAGATGACAAAATATAAATATTTCACTGGAAAATGGGGTATATAACATCTAGGAAGGCAAATGACTTTGAAAGAAAAAGCTTCAGGTCGCAGAGTGAGAGCTGAAGCTTCACATCTCCGGGGCTGGGGCTTTTGCATCCCACATATGTCGGTGTTTTTGAAGTTTGCATACTCTCCCTGTGTTGTGTATGTTTCCTCCCAAAGGCAGAGATGTTCACCATGGCTAATTGGTGTCCCTAACTTGCCCAAAATTTGCATGAATACTCTGTAATAAGCTGGTATGCTGGCTACGGTGTTTCCCAGCTTAGTGCTCTGTGCTGCCTGCAACTGGCTCAAACCTAACCCTAACTCCTCCAACTCGGTTTGGGATTTTTGGTTATAAGGTGATTGAATGGACATTTAGGCAGTGCCCAATCAGTAGTAGAAATTACAGGTATTTCTGTATGTGCAGATGGCCACCAAAACTGGCAGAACATGGCTTGACTGCAAAAATCCCATGATGGCAGATGAGGTTCTCAACCTTGCTGTCAAAGTAAGTATGGCATATTCCATTATTGTCTGTAATAGGAAGCACCATGGATCGTTGGGTAGCACTGTTGCTTCACACCTTCTGGGTTCCGGTTTCGCATTTCACCCCTGCTCTGTGCATAAAGTATGTGGTGTTTACTCTTTCTGCACAAGTTTCCTGTAGGTACTCCGAAACTTCAGAGATGTGCAATTTTGTGAAAAGGGAATCTCCTAATTGCCATGCAATGTCATGCATTCCATCCAGAGTGCACCCCAGCCTTGTGCCCCATCCTGCCTGGGAGAGGCCGCTTCACCCCAGGACCCCGACTGGATAAGTGGGTGGAAGATATAAATTGTTGTTATTCTATATGATATTTTTGTACTGTTTCCAGAGTCTGGAGGCCTTATACAGCAAACTCATGTCACATGGTGAGAGAAGGATGGATATCAACATCCCAAAAGGAGACATTGAGAAAGACCTTTTCCGAGTTCTGACATACCAGGCGGAATCTGTGAGAACACTGTGATATGTGTCATTTCTATAAACATAAAAGTAAATTATGAATACCAAGTAGGGCAATGCTCATTTTTAGTAATGCTGACATTTCAGGCACCTGTTTGACTGTCTGTACCTGTTATCCTTCTCGCTTCTGTAGGCTTTGAGGCAGGATAATCACCAGGAGGCTGTCTCTAGGGTCTTCCGATGCAAGGAGATGCTAGAGCGGATTCCTAAAGAGGTAGGGACCTCCTTCCAGGATGCTAGGCTTAATGTGGGGCTTCCCCTAGAGCTTATGAAATCAGAACCAAATGTTGTGAGCTTTATGCAATTCTCACAAACTGTAGTGCTGACGATCCTGTACTGTGAGGCTCTGTAAAATTCTTTTCTTTTTCCAGACTGGCTACCTCTGTCTTCTGTGTTATAACTTCGGCATTAACAACTACAACCTGAAAAAGTACAGAGAGAGCTCCTTTTGGCTGAGGTAACGCCGTTAAAAGTGACGGAAAGTGGGAAAGTCATTATAAACTGGTATAGGGAGCATTTTTTTTACACAATACAACATGATGTCTGTATGACACCCAAAGGGATGTTTTCATAAAATTTATATATAGTTGGTTATGACTATCAGTTGCTCCAGTGTAATTTGCAGTTGTGAGCAACCAAGGGATCCCACTGTTTTCTTGTAATTCTCCCAAAACATTTAAGGAGACTAGAGTGGATTTGACTCATTTGGGCTCAAACTGACACAGAGACTGGTTGACATTCCTGTGACTGGCTGTTAGCTGTAAGGGCTCATGTGAGTTGGTCCTGCTTTGCAGCCAGAGCTATGAGATTGGGAAGATGAATGAGTTTGGTCCAGGGGCTCCAATGCGGGTAAGTGCTACCAAAGAGCTGTGGCGACTGTGAACAGTGGCTTTACCTGCTATGAGTGGCTCAAAGCAGCAGACTCATGAAGGAGGCTGCATGAAGTGTCTGCTGTCTCCTGCTGTCTCTACATAGGCCAAAGTGCTAAGGCTTCTTTCGACTGTCTTCATGGAGTGGGACTGTCAGGAGTACCAGGAAAAGGCCCTCGATGCCGTAAACTTAGCCAACAAGGTCTGCCCGTGTCGGTATCCGGAACTGTTCCCGTACCCCTATGAAAGCCCACGTTAATCTGTATCCTGCAATCACGAAACCCCGGTGTCTGTGCGGTTGCCTTGTTTCAGGAAAGTGTGCATCCTTCAGGACTGTTCCTAAAAGTGCGGATTTTACTGAGCTGCAAAGTCCAGGATGAACACGTCAGAGCCGGTTGGTGTAACACAGATTTGCATCCCATCCATCCATCCATTTTCCAACCCTAACCCTGGTCCCAGAGGTGTGAGGCGACAGTGCTACCCACTGCACCACCGTGCCGCCCCTACAGATTTGCATAGCCTACAAAATATTCATAATGAGCGAAGCTCTGCCCTTCAGAGCTGGTTAGCTTATGAAATGAATCTGACGTATTACATATGCAGTTGACTTTTTTATACACCTGTCTGTGTTCCAACACTTCATGGTCAGCCATAACGGAACTCCTCGGCCCAGAGATTCCTCTTGACGTTTGCCTGAATGCAGTGAGGCTGCTCATGACAGGGGACAGGTACAGCTACAGTTCTTTGGCTCTAGCCCCTGCTTTTTCAAAGATATCTAGGTTAACTCACAAATGAGATACAGATTTGTGAACCACTTTGATTTCAATCAGCATGATGGACTGCAGTTTGTCTCTGAGCAGGTCACCTGACCTGGACTTTCAGCCTCAAACCTACTGACAAACTGCTTGCTATAAGCTCTGTGCTTGGAAGCAAATCGTCTCATGGACAAATTGGTGAAAGGTTCTGGTGCTCTACTGCTTCTACTCAGGGAGAGCTTGGCCTTTGAGTTCCTGCAGCAGGTGTGCCAGTGCTTTGAGTCGAGCCCCGATCTGGGCGTGGCCCTGGTGCTGCATGTGGAACTGCTGCTGCAGAGGGACAGGGAGGCGCAAGGGAAACAGCAGGTGGAGCACATCATGAAAGGTACTGGAGGAGCGGTTTGGGGTGCGGCGGGGCTTGGGGTGCAGTGGGATTTGGGGTGCGGCGGGGCTGGGCGTGTGGCGGGGCTGGGCGTGTGGCGGGGCTGGGCGTGTGGCGGGGCTGGGTGTGTGGCGGGGCTGGGTGTGTGGCGGGGC
>JAODKK010000002.1:24486648-24498319 GCA_026774405.1 Petrocephalus microphthalmus | reverse complement strand
GGGGAGTGGCATGGATGGTATTTTAAAAAAGTGGAAGAGAGAAGATGTGGAAAAATCATAACTTTCAAACAATAACACTAAATGCAGAAAGGTTTGTAAAATAAAAATGAAAATAAAATTGAATGGCAGTGAGTGAATAATGTAATGAAAAAGGTGCCTAATTGGAGTGGTGGGTGTGTGAAGAGGGACATGGAGGGAGGGGCAACAGGACAAAGGGGGGGGGACCAGCAGTGGGGACTGAACTTCCCTGAGGCCACTCCCACAGCATGCAGACGCAGACCCCCCCACCTCTTATCCGCCAGGTCGGTCTTATTCCCAACCAGCATGATGATGACGTCACCGCCCCTCTCCGTTCTGACATCATCGATCCACTTGGAGGTCTGCTGGAAGGAATTGAGGTCTGGAGGGGAGAAAAGGTCTGATTCAAAGTCCTAGCCAAGCAAACACGTGTCTCCACCGGACGGGCGTTACGACCTTTTGTCAGAAGTGGAGAGACACCCGCTCATATTCCTTAATGAAACTGCAGTTTAGGAAGGAGTGCCAGGGAGCACTGAAGCACAGTGGAGAAGTATGGAGGGTGACCCAGGAGCCAGGGCACAGCGGGGGTGACCCCATGACCCCCCGACCTTGTGACCTCAGCCCCAACTCACTGGTGATGTCATAGACCACCACGGCGATGGTGGAATCGCGGATGTAGCTGGGAATGAGGCTCCGGAATCGCTCCTGGCCGGCCGTGTCCCACAGCTGGAGCCGCACCTGAAAGGCACAGGTGTAAGAGGCCGGGGTCATGGAGGCATGGGAGAGGCTCATAAACGGCAAGGGGAAATCTGCTTGCTCAGTGCAGGCCAGCAGGGGGCGTCTCGGTGAAAGACAGCACTGTGTCAGCAACGGGCTCAGGCAGACATGCGACACGCCTGGCCCACGCTGAGTGGACACTGCGCCTTACAGAAATAGCGGAATAGTGCTCCTGCCCCCAAGACACACGCCGCCACACACTAATAACCCCAGGCTCAGGACTCTGAAAGCACCACTGATTTATTTATGGCGCTTTCTGCTTCCGTGCCACGTGTCCAAGCCAAATATCCAAGTTTCCGGACCGTCTATGTCTAAACATCCGTGCCTTAAAATGTCATGTTTATATTACGCATATGTCAGAATATTTATATTCTATTTATTACTTTCTCATTTCCACTGCAACCAACAAGAACAATATTTCCATGCATCATATACCTGAAGGTGAGAATAAGAGATACTGTTTGACTTTGACAGGACTCTTTGGGGACAGAAGCCCTGCTCGGCCCCACGAGGGGGCCTCGTTGTCAACTTGCTGTCCAGCAAGTCCTGAATGGAGCTACACCACAAGCAGCCGGATCTACGGCCAACTGTCTGTCCCACGTGGGGCAGATCAGGGGTGGGGGCAAACTTAAAATGGCAAGCTAGAAAGGGACATTATAAACTTAGAAAGAGCAAAAAAACGGAAACAAACAGAACAGAACAGAAGGCTGGGTGCCGACTGTGACCACAGAGCCACCGTACAGAGCGGGAACGGACGGGGAGAAGGTAGCGTACCGTACGGTCCTCCAGGTACATGGTTTTGGAGAGGAAGTCTATGCCAATGGTGGCCTGCAGTGCAAGAGGAGAGCCAGGATTAGCACAGACGCGGGCCGTCTTCTGACGGAGCACTCTGCAGTGACCGGTGCCACTGGCCGGTTACCTGATACGTGTTGTCAAAGCTGTCGTACATAAACCTGGTGATCAGGGAGGTCTTCCCCACTGCAAGGAGACAGGAGGTGATCAGGTGCATCGGAGAAGACCGCCGACAAGCGTACAGTGCAGGAGACATGTACCCTATCGACTACGGAAACTATATAACTACAACAATGGCCTCCACCATGTTCTACTTCCCAGAAACATTACATTGACCTTGTCTTTTAATCTGTAACCTAATTACAGAAATCGGCCCATCAGAACACTAACTGACTCCAATCACTGGGTGCTGTCACTGGGCACAATTCCATCCACTTTATTCGGACACAGGTCCCTTAATCCATCCATGAATCCATCCATTAATCCATCAACCTTATGCTGTCTGGGATTACTCACATCGCTGCTGGTCACTCTGCTTTGGCCTCATTGCAAACCCCCCCGTTTAAGGCTCTGCAGGACAGGAGCCCGCTGCTCTCAGGGGAAAACCGTGAATTTTGAGACATAAATCAGGGGTTGTTTCTAATTCCTGGCCGACCCCAGACGATCGGAGCGTTTGATCGTCGTAATGCACACATGCAGCATATTACAGGTGAGCGTCCGCCGGCTGGGTGACATCGCAGGCAGACTGGCACCTTGTGCAGGGTGTTCCTGGGGAGGACTATAGATCACCGTCGCCCTGCATCGGACGTGCGTTAATGCATGCATGGGATCTATTATTATAACTGTTCTGCGTGCATTCAGCGGAGGGGAGCTTCCCTCGACCGGTGCGACCGGAACTGCTGCAAATATGCAGCGCAGCGGCACCGTTAGTGACGATCGGCCGGCTAGTCGCGGAGCAGGAAGCGGCCGCATCGTGCGCCGTGTGGGGGGCAGCCTGCCGACGCCTCTCCGCGGCGCATCCCCGGGGCCCCTTACCGCTCTGCTCGCCCAGGAAGACCAGCTTGAATTTCCGCAGGGGGCTGCCGAGCTCCCCGCCGCCAACGCCGCTGGACATCGTCGCTAGTCCGTTCGAGCCGGTCGGCAGCTGATCCGGGGGGCTGAGAGCGCTGTGCGGAGGAAGATGCCGGAGGAGCGGAGATGGGGAGCGACGGGAGCCCGTAAAGCATCACGTCACCTTGAATAAGGGGGTGGGCGCTGGAGGCGGGGCGGAGCGTGGGGCGGGGCCACTAGGGGGTGATGTCATGGCGTGTGACGACACGCGCAAAGGGGGCGTGTACTCATTCTTTAGTATACCGCTTTATGTACCCCAGAGCAAAGATGCAGGCTGCAGAAACCCCAGCCTGGCTAAAAAAGTCAAGGAAATCACAAGGGACTCAGACATAAGCTCCTCCGTGATTGTTATATTCCATACCGTGGTCAGTGACTGACAAAAATGCACAAAATAAAAGGAACGCAGATTTTGTGTTGATAAGATTTTGCTTTTAATCCACCACACACTTATTGAACAAATGATTCACCAGTCGTACAGGCATATTTACATGGTATTTTTTTTATATTTTTGATGAGTATTTGAGTGTTCCCCTGCCTTCTGTACTGTCCCCTGTGTCGTTGCTCTGAATTATACCGTCAGTATGCTGATCAGGTTCAGTCTGCACCAGAAGATCATCACTCGATGGCTGATCAGCTCTGGAGAAACTGGCCCTATTGGTCAGCTGACTCCAGCTTGCTGCCCGCAGTACTGTGTGTGTATATCAGGTGAATCGCTGATGGCGTGTGACAGCTGTGACTTAGCTTCATCCTGCCTCGCTAGAGTTTGGTCAGCTGACTCGAGTGAGATCTTCAAATGGAGCAAAGTCTGCACAAACATGCACATGCATTTACACATATGTACCAGTTTTATTACCTTGTAAATAGTCTGTACATCAAAATCCCCTACGGTTTATATGTAGCTTTTTTTTTTAGGTTTATAGTGGAATAATATATATTTGCTGTAAGATTTCCTGCGTGAGCAGGAGTGTCACCGCAGATGCGTGAGCTGGCAGCCCGGCCTTGGCATGCGTGGGCCCTTTTGCAGGGCTGTCCTGCATATTGCCTGTCCCACTCTTCCTGTTTGCCTGGTCTGCAGTTTGATGTTCCTTTCTCCGTCCATTATCTTCATTCTTCTAAGGTCTCCACACTGAAGGTTACAGTGAAGATAGAAAGATGGTCACACTCCAGGTCTCCAGCTGCCCTGGTTTCAGTCGAGGCTCACACAGGAAGAGGCAGTGATGTCTTCTGCAATCTTCTTGCTCTTTATGAAATACTCAGATGTCACATCATGCTATGCTATATGGCTGTCAGGCGTGCTAATTTCCAGACGCATTGGGCTGTTACTGGCTTAATAGTTGGTGTGACAGCTTTGCCATAGACGGATTTTCTACTTACATATCTTCATGCAGTGACAAGCAGTGTGTGTGTGTGTGAGAGAGAGAGAGAGCACATGGTTACCATTAGCAACAGTTCAGAAGCAGACAAAAAGCATTGGCACAACAACCAAACAGAAGCACTTTTAGCCTGAATGCAAAAAGAACACTCTGCTAAAACACTCAGTGCTATCATGTTACATGAACCCAGGATTTGTCTTCCAATATATACTTTATTTCAAAGCCATTCTGATTATTCAGTTGAAAGCCCATCCGTGCTCAGGTACCCCGGTTCTCACCTGCAGGTCTGGGGGACATCAGGACAAGGGGTAGCTCCACACTCACATCTCTGATTGGACAAAGAAGACAGAACCTGTAAGCCTTGCACCTAATGGCTGTAACACCATATGTGTGTTACAGTCCAATACCAAGGTTATTGCAACGTCATGTGACCATTACATCACACAAGTGTCACACCATGTGACCAGAAGATCATATGTAGAGCGTAACACCATATAACTATAATGTCATATGAGTGTGACCACATGTAGCAGTAATATTAAATGAATGTGACACCATGTGACCATGACATCATATGACTATAACGTCATGTGACTGCAATGTCATTACTGTAACTCTCATGCCCTGATATTCACACAGCCGACCTGTCACTGTTTGCTTTGTGATGAAGACCCAGGTTTACCTTGCTGTCAGGTCTCCCAGGAGGCTGTGGAGATAACAAAAATGACAGAAACGTGTGTTTGGGGAAGGACCTCCATGGGCCGTACATCACAGGCCATGCCATGCAGGTTTGACAGTAGGTGTCAGTTATTTAATGTTTTTCTGAAACTGTTACTTACCCGCCTCTAGATACCACCAGGATGATCTTGATTTTGTAGGATACCAGGATTCCAAAGATCCCCTTATCCATGCCTGGCCGCTGGCTGTGAGAGCATCACAGAGGCAAGAGGATCAGCTTTTCAGGCATGTGAGTCACTCCCCCCGAGAGCAGTAGCATTAGAACATAACACAGAATGAAGGAAATCCTTCATAATAACTGGTGTAACATTTGATTCAGTGCCATCGGAGAGTAGGAATGGCGAGAATCTCACAGTGTGGAGGAGGCCAGGTTGGTGTCCTCGTCCTTCAATTTGCCATCTAGGGCCAAGCCAAGCTTGTCTTTGTTGTTGGCCAGAAGAGGAGTCACTTGATAAACCTTCTCAAAAGTTGTATTGCCGTGGACTTGGTCTCTGTGACAGAGCAAACTGTGATCCCAAGGGGCAAAGGTGTCTCATTCTTACTCCAGGACCTGCACCCGCTGTGAATTGCACGGGGGACGGCTTGTGGCCCACAGTCTGCAGAATGACTTCACTGTTGGGCCCCTGAGCAGGGCCCTTAACCCCCCAATTGCTCCAGTGACTGCCTAACCTTGCTTTTTAGTGTATGCTAAAAATAAATTAATTGTAATTATTTTTTTCGGGGGTGGGGGGGCTTGGCGGGTGCTGGTAGATCAGTCTGCAGATTTAATAACTTTGAATGTTCCGTTTTCCCTAAGACAGGGCAGGTGGGTTGATCTCATTACAGGCTGGGCTTATAATTGGGGGGGCAAGTCCTTCCCTTACTTTGAAGCCAATTTAAAGATGGGAAGGCAGTTAGGTGTATGTCTCTTTTTGCCCGTCCTGTGTGTATATAAACTTTAGTGGAATGGCATCCCATCTTGGGCGTTCCCCACCCTGTGACATGCTTTCTGACTCACCAGGCCTGTGGTTTTAGGATGCCCAGTGGCTGGATGGGATGGTTTCTGTTTTGATTGCTTTTCTGTTCCCGCGGAGGAAGCCCCGCCCCCATAACCCTTTCCAGACTGATCTAGATGCTACTTACGCAAATTCCTCTTGCAGTATCGACGTGGAGTATTTGTCTGCCGAGTACAGCACCGCATCTGTGGTCTGATCAACTGTAATGGCAGAGAATGCATTATGTTACACTCACAGCTGAACACACACATGCATGTACACACGCATGAGTAAATATACGTTGTTCTTCTGAAGTATACAGGCAGCTGCCAACTTACGTAAAGTCGACTTAAGTAAATCTGCGCCGACGCAAAAGATATTCGCTATACATAGAGTTTATGCAAAAGGGCCACATAAAATTTACTCTCTGTCTTTTTATTTCTGTAAAATGTCCTGCATGGTATGGGGAAGTAAATCTGCCTAAAAAATTTGACTTGTGTAAGGGTTTGTGGAAAAGATTACTCACGTCAGTCAAAACCCGCTTGCAATGATAAAAATGCGAGCGGTAACAAAGTGCACCTGACAGTTTTCGTGTTCCTGGGTAATGAATGGAATTAACATTCTCACATGTCCTGCACTAAATTAAGAACAGATTTATTTTATTTCTTCCTCACTCAGCTTCACATTAGGATTTAGGCATTAATTTAATTAAGGCTAGAAAATGTTATATCATTGGCTGGATTCCCATCCATTCCTGTATATGTCATAACAGAAACTCCCTGGACTCTCTGCTCCGGCCCCCGGCTCTTCCACCATTTCACACTTACTGCTTATCTTGACTTTCTTCACTACCTTGCTGGTGTTGTTGTTGATTTTCACCTGGATGGAGATCGGCTCACCGTGGTAGTAGACCTGGTATTGATGGACACAGGGAGCAGCCTAAGTGATTTCTGTAAATAAGCCGCCCCGTTACAGGACGTCTTTGGGTGATGTCAGCACCTGAAGCACATGTTACCGGGGGCAGGTTTGTTGATATGGGGCCCCACTCAGATAGTCACTTTGCCCCCCTCCTTCCTTGCCTCCCATAGATGTCTTAATGCACTCAAGAAACATTTAGCAAATAGAGTCAGAAGGTGACAGCTAGCTAGCTGGTTAGCAGAACTTACTGCTTACTGCAGTACCTCCTAAATAAGGGTAATGGCTTTTTGTGGCCAGCAGGGCCCCCCCATGATGCGAATGCGTGGTTTGAATGGTGGTAAACAGCGCTGCTCTCATAAAAACACTGGCGGCCTGAGTGCATTGTGCTGTCATTGCCATTGGGGGCGCTCCGTTCACCGGTGAACATGCGAGAGGTTGTTCTGCCATTGCGTTAGACTGCCGGGGCCTGGCACTGCCTGGCAGTGAGAAGACGAGGCCCCCTGCAGGAGCATGTGCGGTGCCGTCAGGAAGGGCGGCGTACGTCCTTATCCAGGGACGCGGCCAGGGACACGGCCTTGCTGCACATCATGAAGCGCTTGGTGACGCTGGCCCCGGGTCCCACGCCGGGCCGGCCGGGGGCGTATTGGATCTTGCGAATAATGAAGCTGCAGCTATCTCTGCAGCAGTGGAAGGAAAGGAAGAGAGAGAGAGGTGAAGGAGAGAAGAGAGGAAGAAAAGAGAGGGAGAGAGAGGCAGCAGAGGAAATAAACTCCTTGTTCATTGTGGGAATATGTATCATAATCAGTGATATAATAGTGAAAGTAATTCAAGGGGGATGGTGGTGGTGGTGGGGGGGGGGGTTCTCCACAATAAAAATTGCCAGCCGAGGGGGGGGGGGGTCCCCTATGATGAAATTTGCAGTCATTCGGTTTAGATTAAATTATGTTTTGGACTGGAGTCCACGTTACATATGTGAAATTAAGCAAGACTCTTTAGAGGGGTGGTATATATTCAAATCTCAACCACACACTGAGCTGTCAGGCAAGAGAAAGTCTTAATCATGCCATTAAGCAAAAAGTGTCCAATTGATATGGAAACATAAATACATGAAAACAGACAGTCACTACTCAGAACATCACCATGGTAACGGTTCATGGTCCAGCTGGAGAAAGATGAGCACAGACCAGAACATTCTTCACATTTTTATTCCCGAATGGAGGCCCAGGCTGCCCTCCTCAGTGGTCTTCATCCCCTCAAAACTGAGTCGGCGGCGGGCAATCCCCCTCAGTAATATCGTATGTAAAATAATGCTTGGAACTATCTTGGTTAGTTAATAGTATATGTCTTGATCCTTTGTTTTGTATGTTCCGCGTTTAGCCAGCAGGGGTCGCTGGCCGCCCTATATCATTCAGTCCATGTGTTTCCGCGTTAAGCCAGCAGGGGTCGCTGGCCGTCCCATATCATTCAGTCCATGCGGTCGGCCGTCTCCCTTTTCGTTGTGGGCAACTAATCATTTTTTCAGTGGTGACATATATTTTGTGTTTTTTGGGTTTATCGTGTGTCTGTGTATTTTTGTTACATTTATTGGTTTTTGCTTCCTGTTCTCTGTAGTATGTTCAGTTTTCCTTGTTTTTGTTTTACTTGGCATTTGGACCGCTTGGTGTCTGTTGACTGTAAATGCACCAGTTCCTCGTTGCCCCGAGTCCTTAATGATTGGTTAATTGGTCATGATTTCCTGTCCCTCGTCTATCTTGTCATCATTGTATTTACGTCTTTGTTCTGTTCCTTTTGTTTGTGTGGTTGTTCCTGCATGTTAGTGCTTGTGTTGTTGTTATATATGTTATTGCCTGTGTCTTAGATGTATTTTTAGTGTTCGTTTTCTTTTGGTTAGTTATAGTTTAGTTCTTGTTCCTGCCTACTTGTTTTGACCCCTTGTGGTCCCTTTGTTTTCTGGTCCTTCCTTTGAGCTCTGTATGGTTAAAAAAACCCCTGTATGTTGACATGGATCGCCCCTCCTTTGTCATGCCTCGCAGTAACAATAGCATAAATAGCAACTTGATATCACAACACTAAATGACATTTGTGTCAGTGACAATTCTCATCGCGCTGTGTTTGCTGGCAGGGTATAAGAGTGAGAAGCCCGTCAAAAAACGGAACCAGACTTGGTATTTTTATGGAAAACACCATAAAGTAAGTTATTCCCTTACCAGAAACTCTGAATCATTTAGTCCATAAACAGTGCTGGCAGAAAGTCCCATTTGTTGCCAAGAAGAGACCCAGTAAATTCCCTACATCTACTTCTATGGGTCTGTAGAAGCTAGGTCTCCTTAACCAATCATGATGGCACATACAGGCGCACACGATGGAACATACGCCTGCACCCGGTCACACATACACGCGCTGCGTTTATTGAGACACCATTAAGCAATGCACCTGGCGCTCGGGTACAGTATAACCCCACCTCGTGTTTGAATCTGTTACATAAACAGTTAAAACATTTACCTAACAATACGATTCTGCTAGTACGATACAGCCCAGGTGATTTTTGGGATGAGCACAATTTGCACAATTGTTGAAATTGCGCAATTTGCATCTACCTTCTAGGGGAAGTTCAACCTTGCCCTGAGTTGAACGCATTTAACAAAACGTATTTTTTTCTGAATCGATTTTGAGTTACTGCCCACACAAAGTGTATACCCCGACAACGGTCAGACGTGATGCCCAGAACTGAACGCATTTAAAAGATGAATCGATTTTAAATTAACCAGAAATTATTATGCCCTGTTACAAAATTCCACGACTTCTCCAAAACGTTCTAGGTTTCTTATTTTTCAAAACCGTTTCCTGGCATGGAATATTCCTTCTATAAATTCTATAACTGGCATCCAATTGTAAAGAGGACATTTTTCCCTCAGAGATGTCATGTTGCTGGTTTTATGGAGGAGTCAACGGACAGCTGTCAGTTTCTGGGATGTCAGCGTTCCATTTGCTGGCCCGAGCTGCTTGCCTGTGCTAACCCGTTACTTCCCATGGCGATACCGGTACAGGATACCTGTCTAGTAGGCGTCGGGTTTACCTTTCCTGGGCATTCCTGCCAATGCCAAATATCTGGGTAAATGCGAGGCAACTTTCTGAGCTACCGAATGATAAACACATAGACTGACTATTACAATAGCGCGTCCCGTACGTAAATTTAAAAAATCCAAAATTCATAAATGTGCTTGTATGAATATGCTTGTGTATAAAACTGTCGACCCCCCGCCTCGTGCCTATAGGCTCCGGGCCCCCCGCTGGTTTCATAGTTTCACGTTTTCTGCAGTCAGAAGACTGTCCCTGTCACGTGACAAGGATCCAATCAAAAAGCTCGTTCGGAAACGTTACAATTCAGTCGGGATTGCGGACGGCGTAGCCGGTAATCTTTGGGAAATGATGCTTTGGGCGCCACGCCGGCGTGAATGTCCGCTGCTTCAGTGCTTGAGAAAGGTAAAACGTAAAATGAATGTAATTTTTCTTACGGGAAACGCACTCCGCCGTGTGAGCAGCCAGTTAGCGTAACCGCACCTCGGCTACTAGCCGCGTGTTTTATTTCACGGACTCCTGGGAAATGCGGCAAATGGCCATAATTTATTTGGAGAGTGAATAAACATGTGAAATAGGTAAATGTATTCCATGTTTTCCATTGATTTCAACAATGTAACTGCACTCTAATTACCATCTATTCATATTGTAACTGTATCGGAATACGGGTACTCATATTTTGTATTCTAAATACGTAACGCCGTTACAAGTATTCCATTACTCCCCAACGCTGCCCATCACACAGCAGGCCCGGAGCTTGATCAAAAATCCTGCAGTCTGAGACGCATCGATTTCAGCCAAAGTGAAAAAGTTTGTGGAACTTGAATTTGAGAACATGAAAAGGTGAAGGGGGGAGAATGAAAGGGGGGAATAGAAGAGGGATGGAAGAAAGGAACAAACATACAATAGACAAAGTTGGAAAGCTCATGGGAGGAGATCTGCTCATGTTGTAACATTTGTGGTTCAACATGTTTCTCAAGGATAAAACAACTTTGTCCCTGCAGGTACATGCGGGCTCTAAAGCCCTTTACCAAGGCTATGGCTTGTCTTAGGTTTGCTTACATGCTATTGGCTTTCTCATTCAGACTGTCCTTCTCGTCTCCAATGTACGCCTTGACCTCAAAGTCCACACCACAAGGCTGCAACAACAGGAAAAAAAGCTGTCAGGTTCCATCTTATGCAAATCGCTAGATCAGGCCCAGTGTGAGTCAGTGAGAATGACAGCACCCAGGGTGTTGGGGGTGCTTACCTTCCCAGCATGCCGTGGACCAGGCTGAATAGAAACAGAGCAGGGTAGGTCTTTTGGAAGCTGAAAGCCAGAGAAAGGAGAACAGTTCATGTTATTTATCTTTCTATAAAACACTGTATTACAGGTCAAAAGTCTTGCAGTTGACTTGTGTTTAGCCATTTGTCAAGCAGTAGGATGATCAGTGAATGCTGCCTTGGCATGAGAATCTGTTTTCTTGGACTTGGGTTCATATTTGGATTTCAGCCAAAGTACCTAAAGCTGCCAGTGACTGAATGAGTATAACATAAGAGGAAAGAGGTGGTACTGTGAAGGTGAACTGGTGCCCCTGGTCCCCGGCCTTCTTCATCAGGATCTCCTGTGTGGGTGTGGTGGCCAGGTCAGTCTTCCCTGTGGCAGGGTAGACCTGCTTCGTTTGGCTCCAAATGTGTCTCTTGAAGGAGAGGTTGATTACATCCAGGTCATCTTGGCCATAGCGGAAAGCACAAGCCAGCTGTACCCACACTAGAGGGAGCCAGAGGTCATACAGCTGTTCTGAGACTACAGGGCGAGCCAGAGGTCATACAGCTATTCTGAGACTACAGGGCGAGCCAGAGGTCATACAGCTGTTCTGAGACTACAGGGCGAGCCAGAGGTCATACAGCTGT
>JAODKK010000002.1:24439702-24451719 GCA_026774405.1 Petrocephalus microphthalmus | reverse complement strand
AGGACGTGGTGTAGGACCCGGGGAAGGACAGGGTGTAGGACCCGGGGAAGGACAGGGTGTAGGACCCGGGGAAGGACGTGGTGTAGGACCCGGGGAAGGACAGGGTGTAGGACCCGGGGAAGGACAGGGTGTAGGACCCGGGGAAGGACAGGGTGTAGAGCACGTGATGGATACCATATAAGACAAGTAATGGACAGAGTGTGTGATGTGGTAATGGACCAGGGTTGCTGCATTTTTCCCAGTTCTTTTAAGGCTTATTCCATGCTCACATCCAGCTGCTTCCTGCGGAGGAGTCACACAGCTGTCTCTATCTGGAATGGGGGGCAGAGGATTATGTTTCAGAGACAGAGCCAACCAAGCTAGAGATGACTGACATAAGACTTACACAGCGGGGTGCTCTTCTCCATTGGATGTGTCAGATCTCATGAGTCATGATCAAATGATTAGTGCCAGGTGACAGATAGGTAGCATGGCAGTGGATGGAACTCTCCTTGGGGGTGGTCAGAGAAGGCCTCCACTGTCCCACATCCCATAATATTAATCTATGGAAGTGTACATTAGCTTCAATGGAAGTTCACGTGAAGGACCTAGAGCCTGAGCTGGTGGCCTTCAGAGCTGACATGCCCTGTAGCCCGGTGATGGTTCTGACGTTCTCAGTGCTTCAGTGTCCAGGAAATGGACCCGACATCCTCAGTGCCGCCCCATTGTGCCCAATTTAGTTCTGTGATCAGACCAGCATCCAGAGGTAAGACCTCTCACGACAAAGCAGGGAAATGTGGGGGTGTGATCTCCATCGTCATGGTGACTGATATGACTCACGGGTGGGTGGGGGGGAGGGGGGGGCATGACCAGGAAGTCAGCTTTGTGAGGTGCCCCCCCTCCACACAGTGACTGTTCCATTTCAATCGAGACGAGAACCTTAACCAATGAGCATCGGTATGGGTTGGTTCTCCAACCCCACCCTACCTTGGCACTTGCCATCTATTGTTCTTCATTTTAGTCGTCATTGACAACAGACATCATACAAGCCTTGATATTATCTGGTACTATATTGGGATTGGTGCTAAATAAAAATCCATCCATCCATTTCCCGACCCGCTTATCCAGAGCCTATCCCGGAAGCTACAGGCACGAGGCGGGGAACAACCCAGGATGGGGGGCCAGCCCATCTCCGGGCACACTCACACACCATTCACACACACAGGCACACCTACGGGCAATCGAGCAGCGCCAATCAGCCTCAGCATGTCTTTGGACTGTGGGGGGAAACCGGAGTACCCGAAGGAAACCCCACAACGACACGGGGAGAACATGCAAACTCCACACACATGGAACTGGGCAGGATTCGAACCCTGGTCGCAGAGTTGTGAGGCGACAGAATATTTGTAGCAATTACTGACTGTTACTATGAGTTTAATTTAGCATAAGAACCTGCCCCAAGGATACACGTGAAAAGACATCCATCGCAAAATGGATAAGTGCATTGCTGGCGCGCTCTTGTGGCCAAATGAGGAAACGCAGCGTCCAGTTGTTTATTGTCCTTTACTAAGCTCGGAACCGATGGCTTCCCTGAGACGTTCTGCTCTATCCGCAAAAGGAAACCATTCTATTTGGTCTTCTGAAGCTAACTGGAATTTCTGTTGGGAAAAAATGCTATAAAAACTTCTGACTTCTGAAGTTCATCTCATTTTCCTTACACATTTCTGCGTGTATTAAAGGATTATATTTTTAACAGCCGTTTCGTAGTTTTATTGCAAGGAAAACCGCTCAGTTTGACCGAAAGACTATTTATGTGCATACTTACAGGACTAAATGTAATTCACTGAAATAATTAGCACAAGAACTAAAATATATTTTTATAAGACTAAGATATGTTATTACAGTAATCATGTAATTAGCAATAGCACAAAGATGCATGCTGAATGAGAACTCTAATGGCTAACATGCTTTTCTTAATTTATTATTATTATTATTTTTGCACTAACCCCAACACTTTCAGCCTGATTTTTACACACATGCACAGAATGCAGTGCATTCCAGTACATAAAAAGACAGATATTAATATTTATTTCTGGAGGAAAATGCATGGTAACAGTGGCCCAATATAATTAGACATTAATAGGCAGCAACAATAATAATTCTTAAGAAAATAATAGATAATTAGGAGTCGAACAAAGAATGTCAAAATTTGTGTCACAACCTGCCCGGTCTATCCCCCGGTATGGCCAGCAGGTGTCACTGTTGGCAATCCGGAACAGTCTGAATTCCTCTCCAGTGTGTTCCGCTGTAATGTGGTAACCATTAACACCTGAATCGTGTCAGTAACCTCGTTACTCTTGCATGTACGTGCTTCCCAGTCCTGTGTTCCCCAGTTATGTCATTGTTCCCTGTTGTTGCTCCGATTCCCACCAGGTCCACATAAGGACCTGTCCTATTCCATGTCCTATACAAACTAAGTCACTTTCGGGGTATTCCCCATTGGTGACTGCCTCCTGGGATTTTTTCAGTCTTCCTTCACCTTTGGAACACAACAGTATCACACAGAATTTCGCTTCTGCTCATATGGACACATTTTCACCATTAATTGAACCATAGTTTTTTGTAGCAGGACTGAAGGCTAACATCGAATCCCATCTTCACGCCAATGCCAGCTCTTTCTGATTCTGACATCCCTCTCGACTTACAGGCCCCGTCTTTGATTGCAGTCTTAGGTGACTGGTGCTGTGCCTGATTTGCCTCCAGCGGTGTCACTCAGACATTGGTTAACGATGGTTCTGAGATGGAGGAAATTGCAGGAGGACAGCAAATGGGGGGGATCTGTCCTGATTCGGCACTGCGGGTAAATGGGCCAGAGTGGCTGCGGCAGGATCTGAGATTATTTTATTTTATTTTGTCAGGATCAGTCCCTGTCCTGCTCTGGTCCGTGTGTCATTTACCTGTTTAGCCAGCAGGTGTCACTAGTCATCCTGTTTTCTATTATGTCCCAGGCTTCTATTATGTTGGATGCTGGCCAGCTTCAAATATCTTTATAATTCAACATTTGACTTTTGTTATATGCCCCTGGTTAAGTTGTTGGTGTTTTTCTGTTTGCTCCTGGTTACCTCCTACTTGTGGTTATGCTCTGTACCCATGTTTCTAGTCTTCGTTGTCCTGGGTGTTCTGTAATGGCCCACACCTGTCCCTTGTTGATGACCTCATTATATATGTATATATGTCTGGTCATTGTGTGTCTGTAGCTGCTGCTCTTTACAGTCTCTGTTCTGTTGCTGCCCTCTACCTTAGTTTTGTCATTTGTGTATTTTATATTTGACCCCTTGTGGTCCCTGTTTTTTGAGTTTATAATTAATAAAGCTTCATTTTGTGAGCCACAATGTGGATGGTCTGTCTACTGGCCATGGAAGGTGTGTGCGAGACCCACCGTCACAATTGGTCATACTAACCATGTAGAACAGTCCACCAGAGGGGTATTGCTACACTAGCCGGCCATCATTAATCCATTACACTGACACACTGGGTCTTACGGCAGAGAAAACATCAACTCATATGTTACATATTATTCCAAGTCAAAGTCCAGACTTTTTATAATGACTGAATTTGCCAGTTTTACCATCTTATATGAAAGTCCAAGATTTGTGCATCCATCAAGTTTGTCCTAACAGGTAGGGGGGTGTTGTCCACAAGACAGGGACTAACCCAGGATAGGGTGCCAACCCCTCATAGGACACATTCACACCTATGGATAATTTAGTAATTCCAATTCATGATTTTGGACTGTGGTACCTGAAGGAATCCTCACAATGACATGGGGAGAGCAGGCAGCCGGGACAGTGACTCCAGCCCTGGTTCCAGAGGTGTGAATGCTAACCACAGTAACAGCCCAGGGAATATGGGGAAGCCCATATTTTAAATTTAATTACAACAAAAGGCTTACACACATATATAAAACTATTACTGGCATATGGGGTTAAATATATTGTGATGTAACAAAAAGATATTTACTGGTACATTTGCTTTTCCTGTATTTTCAGTAGTCAGGTCAGTCTACCTTTCCAACTCACCAGACTACGCTGACGCCCTATAGTAACTTGCCAATCGCCGTTTCTGCGTGAGTTCATTCATAGTAAATGCGGTCACCAGCACGTCCATTCATTGATCGGTCGATCGATCAAACAATCCATCTATCCATTTTCTGTGCCTGCTTGCCCTGTACATGTTTGCGGCGGTATTCGCTCATGGTGTATTTTCGTTCGTGTGACTCTCCACAAGAGAAACGATTCACGCGTGACAGAAAGTGTAGCTTTATATATTCAAACCAGGCAGAAGTAAGATAGTGCCGGCGCCAGAATAGTTCTGAAGGGGGCATGGCAGGCCCAGAATTAAAATCTCAAGGAATTAGTGGTTCGACAACCATACTTTAGTTTAGAAGAACGAGTATTACGAAGCAATTAGACTATGTTGTGTGCATTTGGAGCTGTGAATCATTCTGCGTGTGCCTTGCGATGGGTTGGCGCCCGGTCCTCGGTCACTCCTCGCCTTCCGACTCACGCAGCCTTGAACAGGACAAGCGCTTACAGACAATGGCTGGGTGGGTGGATAGAGAATTTTTGTTCTATAATAATCAATTTTTCTGGAAGTAAATTAAAGCATCCAAGAGAAAGCAATTATAATTTTACTGCCAATGAAACCCATAAAAGAATATTATTGCCTCTTCATACAGTAGCCTAAATATAAATCTGTACACCTGTTTAATGTCTCAAGTGTACTCACATTTTTCTACGGCAGTTGCGTCCTACAACATACTAGCTTTTGTTAAAATAGATGCCGTTTTTAATTGCATGCTTTTTAAAAGCTGTTTAAAAATACAAATCAATTATTGGTTAAACCTGCTTGCTGTTGTAAAAACGCTCCTTCGCCGGGATAATCAAATATTTGACACCAACTTAATGGGCAGCGTGTTAATGGGCTGATAGCGCCATTGCGGGCAATCGCTATAATCATTAACAGGTGAGAAGCTCCGCGGGTTCTCCTGTAACTCCCACCCTAAACATCGGATTAAGTGTTTAACAAGCGTTTATGGTAATCGTGCAGGCACACAGGGACGCGACGCCTCCCTGCAAACGCGCGAACGGGATTTGCGGCAGTTTAGCGGCCATTCATTGAATATAAATGCCAAACCTTGTAATTCCATTAAATTACCTTCTCATGTCAAATATAAATGTTGTAGCGTCCGAGCGCCGCTCCCAGACCTTACAGCCTCGGACTTATCCAGCATACTGTTAAACTCACTGACAATAGAAGTAGTCTGGTACCGTGTAGTGTAAGGAACCGACTGTGCCACTAGGTGGTGTCAGTGGCCTTTAAAATCAGATTATTCCTATTACCGATCGAAAACATTCCAGTTTCACTCAATTTAAACGTAATTTAGTATACTTACACGGCAATTATGAAGTAGACTATTCTCAAAGTAGAGGATTACAAATACACCGTGATTAGCTTAATCAAGTTACATAATATTGAAAAAACAGTGCAGGATAATCTGGCTATATAGCTATTTCTCGGCACAGATGATAACTCAGTTCGCAGTAACAGGCAATTCTTCGGAACAATTAAAGTTTGTTTAATTAGAGCCAATTGATATAAGAACAGCAAAAGTGGCGGGACTTTCAAGGTGGTCCGAACCTAATTACAGAAGCGAAGACAATTATCCGTGGGTTTTTGTTAATTTGTTCTATAATTAGGGCTGTGTATCATAAGGTTTTAATTTGTCTTTGAGGAAAATTACACAGATGGTACAAGAATGCCGATTAACTGACTTTTTGTTTCAATAAGATTGTCAGGTTACCAGCTCACTGAAAGGGGATGTTTTATAAATAAAGACTAAAAGCTCCGGCAGTAAATTTCAACGCGGCGAGCGCCGCTCCGCTCGCGTTCGGCTCGCGCGGCGAAGCGAAAGGCGGCCGCTGATTGGCTGCGGCGCCGCTCCTCGTCACGCCGTCAATCACATCGCACGCCGGACTGCTATTAACAGCTGAGCTCGCGGGACAAGTTTGCAGAGTTTTGTTTTAGGGTCCAGTCGAGGTGCCGAGTCGCTCGCTCGCGTTAATCCTGGTGCGTTGCTCTGCTTTTAAGTTTTATTTCTGCTTTTTTCCTTTCTTTCTAAAAAAAATAAGGGTGATCCAGCCCTCGGAGAGCAGCTGAATGTATAACGTGATGGACACCGATATAAAGACCCCGCTGCCGCAGCCCAACGCGGCCGGGAAGAACGGCGGGGACAGCGACCAGGACCGGATTAAGCGGCCGATGAACGCCTTCATGGTGTGGTCCCGGGGTCAGCGCAGGAAAATGGCCCAGGAGAATCCCAAAATGCATAACTCTGAGATCAGCAAGCGCCTGGGCGCCGACTGGAAGCTCCTGAGCGATGCTGAGAAGCGACCCTTCATCGACGAGGCCAAGCGCCTGCGGGCCATGCATATGAAGGAGCACCCGGATTATAAATACCGGCCCCGCAGGAAGACCAAGACCCTGCTGAAGAAGGACAAGTACTCCCTGCCCGGGGGACTCCTGGCGCCGGGTGCCAACGCCGTGAACGGCGCGGTCTCCGTGGGACAGCGCATGGAAAGTTACGCTCACATCAACGGCTGGACCAGCGGCGCCTACAGCCTGATGCAGGAGCAGCTCGGCTACTCGCAGCAGCCCGGCATCACCAGTCCGCACCTGCAGCAGATGCACCGCTACGAGATGGCCGGCCTGCAGTACCCCATGATGTCCTCCGCCCAGACCTACATGAGCGCCGCGTCCACCTACAGCATGAGCCCCGCGTACGCGCAGCAGACGCCCACCGCCATGGCTCTGGGCTCCATGCCCTCCGTGTGCAAGTCGGAGCCCAGCTCGCCCCCGCCCGCCATCACGTCGCACTCGCAGCGGGCCTGCCTGGGGGACCTGCGCGACATGATCAGCATGTACCTGCCGCCCGGCGGGGACGGCGCCGAGCACCCGGCGCTGCAGAGCAGCAGGTTGCACGCCGTGCACCAGCACTACCAGGGTTCGGGTCCCGGCGTGACGGCCACGCTGCCCCTCACCCACATCTAAGGGCCCCGGACACTTAGGCTCTGAACTGCTTTGGAGATGCTTTTTAATCCCACCGAGTGTTTTTAATGGTGTTCCTCCGCGCTGCCCGTGAACTTTGGGACCCAGCGGGACCTCCCTGGGGGAGCCGGACTTGCTGTTACGGGGAGGACGGTGTCTGGGGGCGTTCTGCGGTCGGTGCCCGTGTGACGGGGCGGTCTGCCGCGGTGGCCCGCCTGGGGGTGCCCTGCAGTGCCCTGTCCGTTTTTATCAGCTAGGTTTTTTTTTCTTTAAACGAAAGCGCCACCAGAGTCGTTTAATTTATAGTTTGTTTTTAAACTTTGTAAAAATTCGCCATGTTCCTGTTTCGAAATTGTCTGTGATTTTTGTTTTTTTTTACGCGCTTATCACAGGCTTTGAGACATTGTCGCTCCGGTTTCTTCACGTTTGAAGACATTTTCTGAAACGAATAAATTTGTATAAAACATGTCCCGCTTTCTCCTTGCGGCCAGTGTCTGCGGCGCCCGCCGCTTGGACCTGCGGGTGGCGGGAGTCTCGTCGCCTTTCGTCTCTTTAACCTGCACAATGTTCCTCACAAACTCACATGGACCCGCTTCGCTTTCACCCCCAGACTCCTCTGTAAATGGCCCCGTTTCGGCGGCCGGTGTCTGATACGATAAAACGCCGCCGGATCGTAAGACTAGCTCGGTTCAAGAAGGTATTATCTAATAATATAAACAACACACAGGGGATGACTTCCCCGTGTCTTTGTGTTTGGTAGCCCAATAACTAAGCTGTGCTGCTTGTAGGTGTTTGGTTTAGGGTGCGAATGGCCGTGGGCATTAAAGGGCATCTCACCTGTCCGACAGCATAGTGAGGGAGCTTGATTTCGGTCTTGGAGAAGCTCATTCTCAGGCTGTGGTGACCGAGTCTCCCATTAAGCTCCTGTCCTTGACAACACACAACGTTTTGGCGCGCATTAATAATTTTCTGTTTTGCACCAAGTGTTGTATATTGAATGTGTAATTAAACTTTATTAGCCTCTGTTCTGGGTTAAAAGTAGTAGTTTGGGGTGGGTCCAAAGATTCATGCTTATTTGTAGACATGAGGTTTCTGTGTGTTTGCGAGACCCCTCAGACATGACAAACGTGGGCTGTGCATACTGATATCCGGCGTGTCCTTTTTCCAACAGTTGAGCGCCTCTTTTCAGCGACTTTTTATGGGGGGGGGTGTTGACTTCTGTGCCATCTGTCAGTGCCGTCTGCAGTTCTGATGCATCATACAGCCGAACGGATAACCTTCCTGTTGACGGTTTGTCTCCTTAGTTCACCGGGTGTCTGAGGTCAGGAAATGAGGCCGTCCGTCAATATGACAAACCCTGACCACTATAGCCAAGCTCGTGCTCATACACCATGGGGAATTGGGAAAGACCCGTGTTCTTGGCCCATGGGAGGAAACTGGATAAATCAGAGGAAACACCCACCGACAGAGTACGCTTCTCCACACACCCGGGAATCAACCCCACAACCACGGGGCTGCGATACCTCAGTGTGACCCGCTGAGCCATGATACCATGTTGCAGTTTCCTGCCAGACTTTAGCTAAATAAAACTTACGGTGATGCAGACAGCTATGATACAATGTCCCCATAATATCTGATCTTATCCCACTAGTAGTTTTTAGACAGTGAAACTTCTATAGTGATATTCCTGACCTGCATCAGGTCCAAAGTGAACTGACCCCCCAACTCTCTATTCAACCTGTTAGCTTAAGAAGAAAAAAAACTGAGAAAGTCTCATTGGATATGTGTGACTCATAACAGCCATTATAATTCGGCTGAGAAGGACTAACTCTGGGAGGGTTTGGGAGCATTAAACTGGGGTGGGGGTCATGAGAGCAGAAGCGGTCTAGGTACAGCGAATGCCTGTATGACTGTGTCTGTTTGGTTTATAGTACTCTTTCTCCACCCGGTCCACGGGGGCCCGCAGACAGTCCGCGTTTTTGCTCCCTCCCAGCTCCCAACACGCCTGTGCCAGGTATTCTATGTTCTTAATCCAGGTGTCCTGGGTCAAGAAACACTGGTGGAGAACAAACTTCTGGCTTTAATATTTATGGAATACATCTCTGGAGTTAAACCACTAATGGACAGAAGTAAAGTTCTCACATAGGCAGCTGAAAATGGTGCTTCGCCAGTAATTCTAGAAGAAACACGATCGCCTATGAGTATGACGTAACGTGACAAGATCACAGTTTACATTATATTTACTTGCCGATGTACAAGTGAGGAAGCCTTTTACTCAGAGGGCCTGCTCAGGTAGCGTCCCAGGAGAAGCCACGCTTACAGACCAGCTGGTGATTGGATTACTCTGCAGGCCATGGGATTCAAGCCAATGTCCATCAATTCATCCACCCATCCATCGACTGCCACGACATCGATCCAGTGACTTCCTTGCACTGCAGTTTCTCCAGTTCCAGTGTACCCTGAAAATGTAAGCAGTTGGAGAATAAGGCCTCTTCTGACGTAGATACCACAATATTCAATGTTTCTTATGGTGTTTCCCGACTGAATTTGTGGAGTGTGGAACTGGGACGATGGGAACTCCCCCGCACTTAAGACAGGCAGTCTTAACATTAGCAATATGAGTCCTTAACCACCGTGCCACATGCTGGCAAAGCATAGAATTTCAAGCAGAGTGAGATGTCAGTGAGTAAGCTGACCAAACAGAGGCTTCCACAGCACAGCTGCCCCTTTTGTGGAAGATCTGCCCCCCCCCCCCCCCCCCCAGATGGGTGGTGGGGGGGGGGGGGGGGGTTTGTCACTGACCTCTGACGACCTTCCCAGTGGCTGGGAGGCTCTCCCTCTTTGCTTTACCTCACCGTGCAGGGAGGAGCTTCTCTAGTGAAACCAAACGTCCTTTTAAGTTTCACCAGGGCTTTCCTTACCCGTCCGAGAGATCCCATGGGTGGATAGGGCGAGCATCGCGACACGTCTATCATAACCCTGATGTCTCAGGCTGATTGCAGTTGCATCACAGAGGTTTCATTCAACTCACAGCTGAGCGGAAGGAGCTAAAACGTCAATTCCGCCTTCGCTGACCGACCAGCCAGAGTCACAGTGACCACAATATAAGGCTACGTTTCAGGGGTCTTCATCAAATGTGTTTCTGAAAGTTTCATTTCAGGGTATCGATCTCCCTTGGATCTAAGCGCCGAGGTTCCTCCTCGGCCGTGTGAGCGCCGGAGCCCCTGCGTGCCTCGGCCTGGCTGCGGGCGCGACGCCGTCAGCTTTCCCACCTTCGTGATTCGCCCGCGTTTCTCCAGCGCCTGTCGGCATGCCAGCAGATTATTATAGATGATATGACGCACAGGGCGCAGCGATAAAAAACAGGTTTCAAGGCTCCGGTTTCCAGACCAACCTGTACAGGTAATTAGAGAAGATTTTTCTTGTAGGCCCGGAGCTATGGGTGGATTCCCTGCGCGGGAGGGGAATCACCACCCCCCCACCCCTGCTAAACAGGTCAAGGGGTGCAGTTTTACTGTATGAAATACACACACACACACACACACACACACACACACACACCATCCCCTGCTGCATCAGAGGGCACTGTGGGGGGGGGAGGGGCATGGCCAGGCCTAGGGCCAACTCTGCTGGGGCCCCATGGTCCTCACGGCAGCACAGCTCTGACGTTACTGTGGGGGCGCACCAGCCCGATGCTGCCCCCTGCTGGAGGCGCTGCTGCGACACATTCTAAATCGGGGTCACTCGCCCCTCTTTGGCCTCTGGCCTCCTCAGCCTGCAGGCCTTGCAGATGATAGCAGTGTTCCCCTATGGGCTATTGCTGTGCCAGACCCCTTCCCTCTCGTACACGCTGGCTTCTAGCTTGTGTACCTGGTTACTCACTGGAAGCTCTGCCCAGCCGCTATTACCCCTGGCCGACAGCCGTGTGCTCGTAAAGTGCTTTGCCTCAGTTGCGCTCAATAGAATAAATGTCATGTGTGTCCCGGTCTGTCCCTAGCTTAGGGGTTGGGGGGTGTTTGGGGCAAAGCAGGGCTCTCCCTCGAGAGGAATCTGCAGAGGAATCTGCTGCGGAACCCTATTGGTTAGTCCTGACCACACCCACTACCCTGTCCCGAGACTCTACAATCTGTAAAAGGCCCGAGGCATCAGCAGTAGGCCTGCTTTGGTGAAGACTGATGATGTGGCTTTGTGACACGTGTAAGGCGACATGTGCTCACGGCCTCCATCAGGTAGCCTGTTACTCCCCTGCCTGGACTCTTGCTGCTAATGAGGCAGCCAGCTGGAGGTCCTCTCAGCCCGGCCCTGAACAGTAGCTCCAGGTAGCCAGGACCGAGGGACCCCTGGGGTCACGGCGTACTTGCAGCTGCTGACGGCTCTCCCAATGGGCCCATCCAGGGGCCCTATTCTCATGCGGAGTGAGGCGTAGAGAGGCATAGCGACACGCCACGCGAGCGGCCGGACGCGGAGACAGGGGGCCATGCGGTCATGTGATCACAGGAGCCACGACGACCCCTCAGCGCCCCCGCAGACGCCGTTCATCAGGGCTGAATCTCATTTTCCACCCTGTTTTTCGTCCGTGAAAATCATTTTGGTCCCAGACCCCAAAATTACAATGTGAGGGGGCCTTTCTCCATGCCCCCGCCCCCCTGTGACCCACACTGGCCTGGAGTTTCACACCCCAGGCGTTTAGCCGCTCCTCAGCCACCCAGGGGGCGGCCTGGTCTCGGCACTGAGCCGTGACACCAATCAGCAGCGCTGGCGGCTTTGCTTTTGTCATGCTAACACACCGGGGCTCCTCACCCTCGTTCTCATGCCCCCCGCTCCTCGCCTCCTGCTCTGTGCCGCCTCTCTCCTCGTTCTCATGCCCCCCGCTCCTCGCCTCCTGCTCTGTGCTGCCTCTCTCCTCATTCTCATGCCCCCCGCTCCTCGCC
>JAODKK010000002.1:24260133-24271690 GCA_026774405.1 Petrocephalus microphthalmus | reverse complement strand
CTCTAACTGGGACTTTGACTCTTGGCTATCTGTAGCTCCAACATGACTCTCTAACTGGGACTTTGACTCTTGGCTATCTGTAGCTCCAACATGACTCTCTAACTGGGACTTTGACTCTTGGCTATTTGTAGCCCCAACATGACTCTCTAACTGGGACTTTGACTCTTGGATATCTGTAGCTCCAACATGACTCTCTAACTGGGACTTTGACTCTTGGCTATCTGTAGCTATAACATAACTCTCTAACTGGGACTTTGTCTCTTGACTATCTATAGCTCCATCATGACTCTCTAACTGGAACTTTGACTCTTGGCTATCTGTAGCTCCAACATGATTTTCTAACTGGGACTTTGACACTTGACCATCTGTAGCTCCAGCATGATTCTCTAACTGGGACTTTGACGCTTGACTATCTGTAGCTCCAACATGACTCTCTAAGTGGGACTTTGACTCTTGACTATCTATAGCTCCTTCATGACTCTCTAACTGGAACTTTGACTCTTGACTATCTGTAGCTCCATCATGACTCTCTAACTGGAACTTTGACTCTTGGCTATCTGTAGCTCCAGCATGATTCTCTAACTGGGACTTTGATGCTTGACTATCTGTAGCTCCAACATGACTCTCTAAGTGGAACTTTGACTCTTGACTTTCAGTAGATCCATTACAGCTAACTGGGCCTTTGACTCCTGACTCTCTGTGGCTTCATCACCACTCTCTAACCAGACCTTTGACTCTTGAAACCATGTCTTCCTGTAGATCTGCAGCAGGATTATTGTGCTGTATAGTTTGGTTGGTCAGGAATCTGTGTTCATATGTGGATGGTTGTGAGTTCAAATCTCATGGTTGACAAGGTTCCCATACCATCACTGGGCCCTTGAAGAAGGCCCTTAAACCCACTTACTTCTGGGATGCTGGCTGACCCAGCTCTCTGACCCTCACATGTGCAAAATAAACATGCAAATGCTCAGTGGCAGGTCTGCAGCCTCGATCCATGCCCCCCATCTCTATGTATAGGAATAAAAACTCAAATTGGGAGAAATTTAATTGAACCCAGATTTGGTTTCCTCTGACTTGCCACTGAATTTCACACCTTCTTTCTTGAGCATAAACCACACTTCATATCCTTCCAGGAGTGTAAAAGACACAAATAAAAGTCTCACAAGTCGCCATTCCCTCTATTGCCCTTTAAAAAAGCATTAACAGGTCTGAATCTCAAGTCGCTGAAATGCCCCTGATGACGGTAAATGTTTTAGCTTGACTTGCGACGCTGTTACTGGCGTTCTCAGCTGAAGGGTGGAAACACTTGCAGCTGCCAGCGGAAACAGTGATCACAGATGAGCTGATCAGGTGCACACACCTCCCCCATGTGCCCCAAGAGGAGCCCGTTCCACTGGGAATGCTAATGCTCTGAACCTTCATCCATGGGTTTGTGTTGCTAGGCTGAGCCCAGCTTTCTCAAAGGCTTGACCTGCATGCTGAGTCTGCCTTAATGGAGCCCTGTTTGAGTCCCCCCCCCCCCCAGATATAAACATTATTCCAGGCTACAGCAAAGGTGGGGGTGCAAGACCAATTAGCCTCTCAGACCTAGTTACTCATCTGCACTGTAATTCTTCGGAAAGTTCTCATGAAGAAACGTGCCTGACATCTACACTAAACCAGGGGTTTTAAGGAGTGGGATCACAGGGACTGTCATGGGTGAACAGCTAGACAACCATGTGACCACTGATGGCATCATCCTGCTGTCATCCCGAGGAAAAGAGAAACCTGGGAGAGCAAGCAGCTTGAATGATTTGACAAGAACGTCAAGGTGCCCCATTCTGATTGGTCCCCAGCAGAGATTAAAAAAAAAACACCCGCTGCTTTGGATTTCTGGAAATTTGACAACTTAGCCTAGAAATCCAGAGAGATCCTCACATTTAAAAATGGGTCTCCACATTTATTTAAGTTAATACTTTCATAGTATTAATCACATGATATCCTTCAAATTGTATCAAATGGAACTCCTCAGTACTAAGACAAAAAAGTATTACATAATGGAATGTGAAAGTGGTTTAAGAAAACTCAGTTGGTAAGTTGCAGTGATTGGTGATTGCAGTGATTGGTGATTGCAGTGATTGGTGATTGCAGTGATTGGTGATTGCAGTGTACGTGTTCCCAACTGTCTTTCCTTTGAAAGCACCAGGCATCACCGCCATGTGCTTTGAAGCGAAATAATCGAGAGAGTCTCAGGTGCGGGAAGCTGACTTTGTTATAGTGGTGCCAGGTAAATTCTCAGAAATGTGGCTGTTCTGAAGGACCTGTCTGTCGACAACAGGTGAAAAGATGTTCAGCGCCGCTGGATTATTTATCTGCTTTGTAGGAATCTACTCCCAAAGCAGCTTCAGCTGCCTTTATGGTTCTTCCCATTCCCAAAGGAAGCAGCTGTGCTCTACAAGCTCAGGGAGCAGTTTGCTCAAAACCACAAAAACGGTCCAGCTTGCCATCGCTATGGGTCCATTAGTCAAAGCTCAGATAATTTTCTTTTTCAATCGGCTTCTGATTTTTTTAATCTTTACAAATCACAAATGATAGAAAAGCATGATGTTTACCAAATGCATGCTCCCTGAGTTATGGGAGGGGCAACCTTGTACTCCAGAGCTGTCTGCTTCACTGTGATGCACGTTATGTAGTCAGGAGTGGATCTTCACAGAGCAGCTAAGTGTTTTGCACGAGCTGAATCACATAAGAAAGTGATTTGCCAAAACGGCTGTCACTGAGCAAAGTATGCTTTCATCTCGCGCAGTCATAACTTAACTTTTCTGCACGGTGAGAAGGCTTGTCACTTCTGCTTTGCCTGTTTTATTTTTCTTTGTTTTGTTTAGTTCCACAACTAACACCACTGACTACTAACTGCTAACACTCTTGCTTTGGTCCCCAGTGCCCCGTCTGAGGATTTTCTCTTGAAATGGCTCCTTTATTATGGCGTTGAGCTGATCCTTACACCCTGCGTCCGGAAGAATCTCCCCTTCACTGTAACGTCGGTCTGTTAACTGCCCTGTCCAGACACAGTTTGACGTATATGATTTCAATCCAAGGATAGCACTGGCCCATTCTGATGGCTTGTTGTCCCTCTACTGACAGGAAGAGCTCATGAAACATCTTCATCCACCATTTGCTTTTTGATCTAACGGTCCAAACCTTTTTTTCCCAGAACACCCAGTAATTAGTGCCTTGCATGTCTGTGATTTAACATTACAGTATGCCCCATAACAGAGACTGTGAATAGATTTGGTTCAACATAAAGTGATAGTCTTTTAGAATTTAAAGTTGCTTAATATGTTTGTTTTGCACTGCGGGCCCACCTCCCCGGTCCTGAGAGGAACACATTATTCACCATCTATCACCAGGCTTGGCCATACTATGGGTCTTACAGCCGATAGAGAGTTCAGGCTTGCATGGAAACCTTCTCAGAAGCCCTTTTAAAACATACTTATTATTTTCCGTTGGTCTTTGCCTACCGATGACTGAGGACCACAGGTGGGAGTCTGCCTCCGCGGAGTAAGCTAGTTCACTAAGGACGGGATTTGGCGCTGTTATTTTTCTATTAGGAAAGAATTATGCTAAGCCTCTGGAAGCCATTTTTGCGTTGCCATGGCAGCGCACATTTCCTGCGGGGTTGCGACCTTGAATGACTACAGTGCGGAGCCAAGTAGCACCGCGACCCTTTGAGGATTAGAAACGCGCGGCGCATAGTTATGCAAAGCGCCTCAGATATGACCGGGCCTTGCGCGGCTGAATGACAAGTTCATTGAGATCTTCGCTCTTTTCATCTGATTATTATCGCGCGAATATTGCCGATCGTTTGCTCTCGGCGCTATTTTACCCCCTTTTCTTAGCTGTATTGACCATCCAATGTGTAACTTACTTTCCGGAGAAGTGTAAACCTCTGCATTGTCTCCGCTACGTAGCGCCACATAGAAGTCTTCAAGAGCCGGTCTAGTTAACATCAGACGCGGCGCTTCGTTTTTGTCAAACAACTGCAGACAGAAGAAGCAAAGCAAATAATCGGAACAAGAACAACAACTTCCGCATCACGTAAAAGTATTAATGCGCATTTCCATTGTATTTCTCCTTTTTAAAATTAATGTACGAGAGCGAAACATTAAACGGGAGGATCACATTGAGTTTAAGGTGACATAGCCTATATAGTATATGTCATGCCCGACAAACAGGTAGGCTAAATTAAAACGTTTTGTACTGATATTGACTTACCATCATTTACAGGCTACAGCAATTAGGAAAAACACGTTTTGTGTCGTTATCAGCATATTAAAATATCAATATTCTTAAAATAGCCAAACAATGCAAGTATTATACAAAGAATAACATGCCAGTTATATGCTAATGTTAATCATTAAACTTTTTTAGGGGGGTTACCTTAAATTACTGTCTAGGGAATAAACGTGGACAACAAGATAGAGGCTTTTTAAGTATGATATTGGCACTTGCATGTATTAAACACGCGACTATTTTGATTTTAGAAGGTTTGGAATTTGTGAAAATATTTACTGAAACAAATCCACGGAAAAGACCTGCTAAATTCCTGTAGCCTATTAAATGTGAGCGAGCCGGTGTTTCCCCGATGGCAACCTTTCGCACCCTGTCGCATTTGCATATAGAATGAATGATTTTTTTTTTCCTGTCGGAAACTTCGATTTTTCCTGTTAAGTTTAGAGTCACGTTTCCGCATTGCCTTCGCGATTTGCTGCCCCTGTGCAGTCTGCAGTGTACGTAGCCTATAGTGTGTCCAGCCGAGGTGAGATAGTGCCCGGCGTGGCGGCCGCCCCATCTGTCACAGGGCCATCGCGCATCCCCCTCGCCTTCGTTCCTACGCAGGTCACCCGGCTTCCAGAGACCGCATCCAAGCGGTCCCCTGGCCTAGGTGCTGCAGAGGGGTATCCTCGTCAATTATGGGAGAACGGAAGTTCCAACTTTTGTTTTCGGAAAATAACGAAATGAAGCGGGCAGTCAAAATCTACGAGCTTTATTTTTCCGGGATCTGTACCAGCATATATACTGTAAAGCATACATAAACACAGATTCACATAGCATTATTATTATTCTCATTCTTATTCTTATTCTTACTATTATTAATAATAATAATAATAATAATAATAATAACACAGATTTACTTTTAATGGTATAAATTTAACATCAGGAAAGTCCAACACCTAACAGAACCGTAGCCTTGTCTTTGATGCCATAAGGAAATTATTATTTATTTATTGTTAAACGTCACAATTATAGCATCTGCCACGTTTTATAACCGGGTACTTCAGAGAAGCGTCTTATGTTGAACTTTGAACCTGCGTGTCTTTAGTACCAAGGACAGCTCCGCCAATCACCTGACGCGGTACCTGAGATTCGGGCGAGAACCTTGTGCCTTAGTTATGTATTTTTTGTAAATACTAAGAGTATAAGTACTCGAAGTTCAAATGGGGCTGTGTCGTTACGGTAAATACGACACATAGCCCGTCCTTTATTATTGACATGCTTAGCTGTTCCGGCATGGAACTTCCGTTCTGCAAATTTCAACTGAATTTCAAATCTCAGGGCAATATCATTTAAAAAGCCGTTATGCATTCTGCTTCACATTTAATCATATTGCATACAAACGTGAGGTTTCGTTAATTTATTGATTTGTTTTATGCGTAGTATTCTATGTTTAATTGTTAAAAACACAATTGTTAATACAAGATTTTCTCTGCGTGACATAAAAATACTACGTGTAATAATGCAGTTTATAATGGCGAGGAATCAAACGCACAGGTCTTTCGAGCTCGACGAATTGTATTCACAAAATTGTTTAAATTTTCCTTTGATATTAACATTTAAAATGTTTATGTAATGGGTGCCTTCAAGAATGCCATTAAGCATTTTACCATATTTATTAATAGACCTATTTAGTTTCCCTGCGCAACACACATACTGTATGTAGCAGATTTATTCAGTCGTTATTGTGTTGCATTTATATTTGAGCTACGAGACATATTCACATGGCGTTTGAATTAAGCATGAAACGTTTCTTTATTGTACTAAATTAACCGATTAGATTAGAGATTCTGGGGAGTTGTAGATGTTTATTCGTGCATAGGCGGTCGAGAGAGAAAAAACACCAGCCGCCAATGATTTCCCTCCCATCGAGAGACCGATATTGACATGTAAACCCTGTTAAACGTGAAGAGTACCTGGACAAAATTAAAGCAGTGTATTATTTTTGAGTAGCCAAATGGGCTCATAAACGATACTAGGCCTTCTAATTTAATTTATTAAAAGAAAAGAGCAAACGTGGGAAAAATGCACCATTCGATTTCACGACAGAATCATTCGACCGTATTGATGTACACGTTCAAAGCGGATGTCTAGTTTTGCTTGACGAAATGTTTGAAGCCGGATTAATATATGCGATGCTTTCTGAAAGTCCCTTCGCAACATTTGATTTTCAAAATATATAAAAGGAATTTGGAGAAATTTTAATTCAAGATCAAACTGCCTCATTAATGAAAACGTTTCTAATTGGTCATTCACTTTTCGGGTGTTTTCCTCCTTCAGACCGCTATACACCTGTGACTTTAATTCGCCACGTCCCTGACACACATCCCATCTGCGCCACCGCCCTCCCTGTGTGTCCTGCCTACGCTCCTTTGCGACGGCTTTGCGTTGGCCTGCTTCTCTGTTTATGGCGGAGGGGAAGCGCCACTTTTCTTTACGTTATGTAAACACGGGCCTGCGCTTTGTGCGATCCGGTCGGATTAGTTCCCTGTTGTGTCTGGAGCCCAAGCGGCCGTAGACGCGCGATCGGCCTCGCTGCGCCTCCAAATCGCTTTGCCCTTAGATGCCAGTAATATAACGCGGAAGCCTCGTTTTTATCGACTACGCAGGTCGAAATCGAATTAAGCCATTACAGAATGCCCTGCACTGACTGCAGAGAACTTCCTTTTTAATTAATGACACAGACGATAGTTCACTCCGCTTCTTCGCTGTCCTAATCGCTGTTTTAAACAACCTTTGTGATGCAACAATTAACGCGGGTCGCCTATTTATGTCACGTTTGCGCATTAAAGCCTGGGTCCAACATTCTTTATGTAAAGCGTGGCGATTAATCGTTTTAATTACTATTGATCTTTCGTTCCGATTTGTGGTTTAATTCACTAGCAAAGTACGTTTTTCGTCAATTAATTAACTACAATTAACTGCAGCCGAAGGTTTATTCAAGAGCAAACTTTAGTCATTAATCAAAATTAGCCTACAGTTAAGGTACTTCTGTTCTTGACATTTAGGGCAGAACGGATATAGATATAAACAAGGTCGGTAGGTCCTGCATAGGACCGGCGGGTAAAGGGAATGGATGGATGGTCCGCAGGTCGGGAAGGATCGTCACCTGTGTTTTATATTGTGATTATATTGACATTTCCTGTCGGCCCATACATTGCTGAATATTATGTGGGTGATAAATACGTTAACTATATGGCTGATATGGACCAAATAATTTTATGGATTCTTCTGCTTGCAGACAGACAGACAGACAGATAAATACCGACTGAATTAATTGATTGGTTATTCAAATAATATCTTCTGACTAATTCGGTTCACATATACCGTTCTTTCCAAGTCGATCTAGGGCATCTAAACCCCTAATATATAATCCAAGAATATATAATCTTGACATATCCTCGAGTCAGTTGTAAACAGCAGTCAGACCGCAAAATATTCAGTATATTCTAAATATTATTCGGTTACCTACAATTTGCGGTACTATTAACACATTGTTAATTGAATTGAATAAATGTGCATTAAAATGTTTCAGGGTAAGACGTAAGTCAAATTATGTATCCGAACATGTGATAAATTGTACAACAATTAATAGTCTTAACAATGAGGAATATGTTAATAATATGTAGATACTCTCGCCTGTATTTCAGACAATTTAATTCATTTTAATAACAAGAAACCTTAAATGAACCACTGCTTAAATGCGTAAAATATTTCTTAAATATGAGTTATGAAAACTTTTAAAACCTAAACAGACGTATTACCAAAACTATTCTAAATAGACTGTTGCTTCAACAGGTCTTTCGAAGCCGGTTTTTAAGCTTTTATTCGCACCATAAATTTTCGCTTAATTTGATAGCTCCCAATGTCTAGAGTAATTGCGAATAAAACTGGTGAATTAGTGTATAATATTACGAAGGTGGCGGACGCTTTTAATTTAATTTATAACTAATTTATTTAGAAAGCTGCACAGGTGAGGAATTTCAGTTCTGTCGGTCTAAGCATTGTTTGTGGCTTAGTACAAACATTCTGTACGATTTTTATTGACTTTGTTTTAATAGCATCCGGGCAATCACCTTATAATCGCCGTCAATCACCTTATATAGCAATCCATATAATTGTTCAATGAAAGGTGTTTCACGATGTATTTTTGCCTGACATAGTCTTATTAGTAAAATGTAAACTCAATCGTTTTATTTATGACACTTACCTTTTTGGCCCATTAACAGCAAACATCTCGAGACATTTCGTACATCGCACACGTACGAATTCGATGCTGCGTTATAAAGACACGGTAGAAAGTCTCACAATGATCTCTATACCCGTGTAAGGACATGTTACTTTGCGCTCAGAGCTAATCCCTAAACTAAGCGTCATTCCCATCCACATTCTCGGGGAACGAGCTAATGGAGGTCAGTGCTGTTGACATGTTTTATTTTTAAGCATCATTTGATTGAATGAAACGAGAGTGACCTCCCCCCTTTGATTGTAGGATGGACGGGCACGGTGTTTCGTAACCAGAAAAGGCATCATATACGTGCATCAATCCGTCCATCCAAAATTCGTATCCGGGGTCGAAATGGGTCTGAAGCCTGCCACAGAATTCAGAGTAAACAAGTTAGTGAACACCTTGGGCGAGACGATCCACTTAAATTATTTATATGAAGTTTAGACATAAGTCTTCGCCCACGAGCCACTAACATAGGGTATAGCTTATACCTATGCCTTAGAGTGACGTGTGCTTCGGCAGACATTTCATTTGCTGATTAGCCTCATAATCGAAAACAACACTTACGCTACTTTTGGAACTAGTCGAGAAACAGCAGCGACGTTTGACCGCTGGTGTTTAGTTTCTATGAAGCTAAAACGAACCAATGAAACAAAATAACTTCAGACAAAACTTCCTTTGTTTTTAATTGTTTCGTGATCCGTGTTAATCACTGCTCCTTTTCTTATTATTGTCTGATGTCGCTATTTATGGTTATTCTTTATAAACTTATACTGGCAGTCTGCAGGAGGCTTGCAAGTAAGCATCTTATTGTTCTTAGTATATATTGTAATAAATTGAATTTGAACTTATAAGCCCCGCGGCCGCGTTTAAGACATTCCACCGGTATGAGCCATCACGACTGCGACTCAGATAATTAAATAACACATTTTAATTATGTTAACTAAGGATCCAATTATCCTTTTAAAGCGCGGTCTTAACTATTACTCAGCGTTAAAAAAGACGCATTTCGCCCGCTTATTGGAAAGGCACGTGTAAGCTAGATATCCGGATCCAGCAAACACGAAACATATTTTGCTTTATTTTATTGATACTTTATATTTTCGGTGATTACTTGTAAACACAGCTCAATTAAAATACCGTTAGCTACGTAACACACAGCTACAGATTGCTGGTACCTGGAGCGGCGGCCCCGGCCGCATTGAGGACCGTCGCTGTAAAATAAGACGCTAACTACAACAAAAGGCTTTACGAATAATAATACTACATGGCAAATACATTAAACAACAACACATAGTGTAGAAGTAAAACAATGTGCATTAAAAATGTACATTACTGGCACATTTAAGATAAGATAAGATAATCCTTTATTAGTCCCACAATGGGAGATTTGCATTGTTACGGCAGTACAGGTACGAGCAGCAGAAAGTGGCAAAACAATAGATAAAAAACTATTATTATTATGACTAAATTATCATTTAATGCATTACACCACATATTAAAAGGAAACAAAGATAAATAATACGATTCTTAATCTGAAAGTATTTTCTGCAGGAATTTCTGTAATAAATGGCACGGTAACTTTGAATATTCCGTCATAAGAAATTCACATCGATCAAAAAAAAGTTCTATAGACAGTGTTGTATATGTTTATTTTTCATCATCTAATAATATGTAATAATAATTAAATGGCTACACAATTCAGACGTACATTTCCTTCGTTTTATAACATTCGAGTGTGTAACTTCGATCGAAAGGCACTATTAATATTATTATTAAAATTAATGAAATCCGCAGATAAAGAAATGATACGTCATCTTTCATTGCCGTCATACAGAACGCAGTAGAAGTCAGGTTTGCTGGGCATGTTTATACGGGATCACTGACGTTTTAGGAAAAACTATAAACTAAATAGAAAACTTTAAATTGAACTTTAATTTAACTTCGCAGTGAGAATGTAACCCTGTACAAAGTGATGCGAAGGACTGGGCGTGCACCAACCGCTGCCTGTAGACACTAATTTAAAATCGCGAATTTATTTTGGTTGGGTTTATATTAATTTATAGGCAATAGTTCAGGCGTGTACCGGTGTATCTCTTCATCAGACCTGTTTCTGTAGACGAACAGTAGCCTACAATACACACGATGTTTGTTTGCATGTCAGCTCAGTGGTAGTGAATGAGATGGAAATGGGGACACTCGTCTTTCGCCGGAGTAAGTTTCTCATATTTTAGGTTACGAACCAATCGAGACGCAGCCTCGCGCACTCGGGGCATGACCGCGCTGCACGTAAGCACGCGGGCATTTTGGGGCACGTGGAAAGGGACTAAGACCTTCTGATCGTCAGCGAGCTTAATGCCAGTGATGAAATTTACTGCAATACCAGACCCGTGATTTCGTTTTGCAGTTTTCTGATTATAAGAACATCCTAACAGATTCACTTTTAACAGGGCAAACAGCCCATCGACCGCTAACCGTAATTATTGTGTTGTATAATTAAGCTGAGTAACTTGGTGTAAAACGATTATACTTCTACAAATGAATTGAGAGATTGATTGTCATTGTTGACACCCCACAGCACGCAACAAGAAACGTGTCCTCTGAATTTAACCCATATGTGACGTTGCAGTGGCCAGCTATTATTTAGCACCCAGGGAGCAGTGCTTTTGGGGGGGGGGGGTCGCCTCGCTGGACAGGGGTTCAAACCAGCAACCTTCCAGAAGTAAGCTCCCCTAAACATTAGGCCGTGGCTGCCACTGTCTGTCTGTCAGCATGGGACTCGAGCACACAACCTTGCGAGTGCCAGGCTGCTGTACTGTCCGCTGAGCTTCATAATCAATTGTAATTGGGCTGGATACCCATTATATAAATACTTTCCATGGTAAGCCGCAAGCATCAGTTTTCTCACTGAAACCAGCCATTATTTTCAGAACAAAAATAAGACTTTTGTCAGTTCTGTGCTGATGTATTTGTACCTGACATAATATGGATTTAAATACAACCACAGCCCCCCCC
>JAODKK010000002.1:24211159-24229317 GCA_026774405.1 Petrocephalus microphthalmus | reverse complement strand
TTGAGCACTGTTGCATTAGAGTGACCAATTTAATTTAATACAGTTCAAAAATTAAATCTGTATATTAATCTATATATTAAGAGCCACTCCTGACAAACTGCCGCGGCAGTATTGTTACCGACCTGTGTGTGTTCTCTTGTGGATCTTGAGGTTTTCTGACCTGGCAAAAACTTTCTCGCAGCCGTGAAAGGGGCACGGGAAAGGCTTTTCTCCAGTGTGGACTCTGACGTGATTCACCAGTTTGTATTTGGCCTTGAAGGGCTTCCCTAGCCTAGAGCAGCTCTCCCAGTGGCAGACGTACTCAGACTGGTCCGATCCTCCGACGTGCTCCACGGTTACGTGTGTCACCAGTTCATACATGCTCCCAAAGGTCCTCCTGCAGGCTTCCCTCCCAGCCCCCTGTTGGCCGCCACTCCACCTGCAGACCAAGTCACGCGTCAGGCTCTCCCTGGAGTAGCTAAGGAGAGAGTCACTTCCTCCATGTATGGCCATATTGAGAGGCTTGTAGAGACTCAAGAACTGGGTGACAAACTGCTGACGGTGGTGCCCTGGGCCGCTCAGGGCTTGGCTGTAAGGGTGCGTTCTCGAGAGAAGGTTCCCGGGCAGACCCATCATTACCTGGCTGCCGGGCTTCCGGGTCGAGGGAGTGGAGCCGTGGGCCTGTCCTTGGAACGCTGTGAAAAATGCAGGGCTCCTGCCTTCTCTAGAGCTGGGAAGGTCACGGTACCTTCCACTGCTGCCATGTTGGGTAGCTCTTGGCGCAAGCTGGTCAGTGACTGGTGACATGGCCGTCGTAGGAAGACCTGGTCCACCGATAATACGCCTAGGGCTGCGTTGTAAGTGGCGACTGGCGTATCCAGAGTGTGAAGACTGGGGACCCAAACAGTCAAGATACACACTGCATCTTGCCTCAGGATCATCTCGTAAATTTTGTGCGGGGCAGAGTTTTAAGGAAGTGCCAGTGGGGTGTCCTATGTGCTCTACTGCCAAAGGTGGCAGGATCATGCTGGGTTCAGTATTGCTCTCCCCAGGGTACAAGGGAGAGAGAGGCCAGCCACTAACCCTCGACAGGCTTGACATGTTTTGTTGCTAGTTTGGCTGTGAAATTGGAAAAAAACAACCATCTTATGTTAAGAATTTACCTAGCGATGCCACCCCTTTATCTCTGCTGTATATTATCTGCGTGTGAAATTCGCAGGCTGAGCGAGAAGCACTAAGTTCGGAGTTGGTATGCCTTCCACGCCGCTCACTTCGCTCCTGTGATTTGTAGAAGTAAAGCATAGCAGTAAAACTGCCCGAAACAGGCCGTGGCGTAATATAAAAGCACAGCGGGCAGAACTGCTTTTAAAATAGAGCGCTTTGGGATTGGCTGGCGTTCTGTATGATTGATGGAGGCTAGGGTTTGTTTTAAAAGGGCCACGCATACGTTCGCTGCAAGACTCCGTTTCAAAAAAAGAAAAAAAAAAAACTACAGAAAATGCTTTGAAATGTGCCGCGCGTGCAGTGCCAAAGCTGGCCGCTCTTTGACTCCCAGACGCGGCATCAGAAGGAGAGAAGGACCGGTTACATTTCAAAGTGAGAACACGGAGGCTCCTTACTCTAGCCTGGATATCCCAATAAGGCCAAGTATCGTCCCGACGAGCATAAGCCTAGTCATACAATCTCACTTTGCAGTCAATGTCACAAATCGAAAATAAATAAATAAAAATAGGTCAGTAAAACATGATGCAAGACTGAATGGTTTTACTTAGAAGTGGGACATTATTATAACATCACCCGATTAGTTGAAACAATGCGTCTCTGAGATCCAAGCAGTTTTAAGAAAAATGCTTATAATGTATATGTGAATATAAGCCACAGGTATAATTCGCGGTGTGTGAGATGGGCGGCAGAAGCCTGCCGGCAAGGGGCTAGCAAAAATCACGGGAGAAGTGATGTACACCACTGATGTTTATTCATATAAATGGCTAATAAAGTCCTGTATTGTGTTATTAGCTAGCTTTCATTATGATCCCCTCCCCTAAGTTTTATTTTGGTCCACTTGATTGCATAAATTCCTCCGATTTACTCGGGCAATTATTTTTGTGTTTTTTTTTAATTATTATTTCGTTTTCTTTAAATGAATTTCTTACACCCATATCACTTCAATCATTTTTTTGCCCTAAAAAGAACGATCAGATATTGTAATTTGGTAAAACCTCACACAATAGAAAGCCTAGTCCCATAACCTAATGGCAAAAGGCTAAGGGTGCACCTTGACAAGCCTTGGTGTTACAGTACAGGTACGAGCGTCAAACCCACTTATCAGATGCGCTATTTAATCATTGCAGTTATTCACTTTAATACACGGGCTAACGGGAAAAGAGAATACGCTGAAAACCTACATTTAAATGTACAATATTTAAACCAGTAGTTTAAAATAAGATGTAGACTGACATTTAAAATGGAAAACGCCTCGCGACTTGGCTCCGCCAAATGACAGACCTTTTATCAGTGTTTCACCAATGTTCACTTCGTTTGTCGTTCAAACAATAGCATTAATTAATTAAAATATTTAAACAGACGAAATATTATACAGATGACTCGCGCATGGTAAACTTAGTTAAAATTCCATACGGAAAAATTTGTGAAATTTATTATATAAGATACTTCCGCGCGCTAAAATGTTCAGATTTCTTTTTAAAGTGGTCTAAGATTTCGAGAAGATAATGTAGCCAATTTCCCTCGGACAGCTAATGCTGTCGCCTAAGGCGTAGCTAGTGCTCGTTTTCTGTGAATTCAAACTGCACACAGTAGAACTAATTTTAAAATTCAGGTATACAATCGTGTGATGCAGTAATTTATAGATTTTACACGTTTTTAAAATCTTGCACAATATGTTTCGAGTCTTGAACTATTTGTCTTTAATAAAATACACTATGGGTGAATATGCTTTAACATCATATTCGAAATATTTCCTAGCATAAATTAATTCTGAGCGAAAACTAAATAAAAATGAGTTGGTCACCAGATCAGTATATACAGAGTGTGAAAAATTGGCCAGTCCTCTAGCAAATTATTAATGTCGCCATATACATGAGAAAACGAGGGCAAAAATATTTTAGGTCTAGTTTAAAGATTTTGTACACATCGACATTAATCTTTCATTAGAAATATTAATCATGTGCTTTTTCATTAAAACAGTCTTTATTAGTTGAACATCCATGTATAAAAGCGTGGTGAGTTATACTTAATAGATATAGCTTGAATAAATTGTTTACGAATTCGCCTGAAAGTAACTCCGTGTTAAGTTACGGGCTAAGACATCTTTCCGTGGAGTAGGAAACGGTGCTAAACCCAAAGCCAAGCATCCAAAGTTCCAATAATAATCGGAATCCTCTTAAAAAAAGTGTTCGCCTGCTGCCGAGACCGTATTACGGGGAGTCTACACCGCCGATCAAAGCTCAAGACACCGGTCCGTTTTAAAGGGATACAAATTTTCAGCTTAAATCTAATCTGCTTTTAATACAGCACACATATAATGAGCATTGGAAAACTGGAATATAAGTATAATATATCCATATAGAAATATCTGCTTGCTGCTTGGTAGGGTCTACCAGACCCCAGCAGAAGATGGATGGATGATGCATGGATGGATATATTAATAAACAAGAAACATCTACATATTAGAACACAGCATTTAACACGTCCATGCACACACAACATTAATGCTATACACGTATTTAGTATTGTACATTTACAGTAAAACCAAACTGAAGGCGATGTGCTGTAATACATGGAGCTTGGAGTAATCCATCACCTGATAATTAGTTAATTGGGTAATTGACATCAACCGTACATAGATTATTCCCTCATTGGCTGAGCAACCCCAAAAGGTCTGCCCCACTGCAAAGACAAAACAAGCAATTAGCTATATATTAAGGCATCAGCATTCCATTTCATTTCATATATTAAATTCGGGCCGCCCACTTTTATTAGGTTAGTAACAGGCCTACTGTGCATTATGTCCAATTCTTTGTGTTGTTGGCTCCAAGTCGGTACCTGTGTGTCCATTTTGTTAAAAGCATTTCAAATTAAGACAAATGGAATCCGAGGTCTTTTGAACCATGGTGCATAATTAAATAAATTCTGATGTACTTAACAGCACAACAACACTGCCTTAAATGTAATAACTAGATCAAAGCCTTTAAGTTATAACTTTGGTAGTAAAATGAATCCAACTGTTGAGTGCCAATTCATTCAGCAGACACAGACTTGTCAGCTCCACCACTGTTTAGTCAAGCGAGGTAGAGAAGTAAAAGGAATCGGCCGCTTAGGCCTGAAGGAGCTGTGATGTAAAAGCACTGCAGAGTCCCTAATTAACAATACATAGCAGAGGTTAGACCAGGGATCTAACAAAACACGGCCGTGATAAAAAGGAGCTCCGAAGCGGTCACCTCCGCACTCGCACACATCCGTGAGAGGAGCCCGGGCCGCCTGAGAGGGACCAGGCGAGCTGCGGCCGCGTGATCATGCCGTGTAACAGGAATAGCTGTGCTATAATATCACCATGAAGCTGGAGAGACAAACAGCATAGTCCCCCAGACCAGTCCCCTAACTCAGCAAGTCCTTATTTATTACGCCTCTCTGGGTTCATTAATAATGTTCAGTTAACCCTTGCCTGTTATATAAATACATGGTACCTTGAGAGAATAAAAATGTAAATGTGCTATTAAAACTATTAATAATAATAATAATAGTAAATATTATTATTATTATTATTATTATCATCATCAACAGAAGTAGTAGCACCAGTAAGTAACAGCAGCAGAAGAGCTGGTAGAACGCCACTTGCTTCCATATGTGGGTAAGGTCTTATTATGGTATGTTCTTATTATCAGGGAGTAGAAACACCATTATGGATGCTCCATTCATATACCTCTCATGGACATCTTTTAACTTATAATTTGTTTTCACAGCATAATTTTATGATATGGCTTTAATTTCAGGTGAAATATAAAACCTCTCCAAAAATGTCATACTTTTCACCAGTTATTCGAAAACGACACGCTTCCATATTCTTTATGATAAAGTTGGCGTATTTGTACACTGTCTCCATATATTTCATCATAAAGATTAGTATTTCTATATTGTCTTGGTTTTTGCAACCAGTGCTCCAACTAGTAGTATTTCCTAGATCCATTTTGATCTAAATCTGGGGTCTTGGAATAAGTTATTACAGGTCATTCTATGAAATGTACACCCCGATGAATCATGCCGACAGTTACACTGTTTATATAGAGTGTACGGGTGACCCCTCAAGCATGGCTTCACCCATAACCAGGCCAAGCAGGCCTTCGCACACAGAGTAGCCAGCCACTCTGAAGCTACAGAAAGATTAATGTCCTCAAATGTTAATCACAGGGCCAGTGTTTGTATGAATCCTTAATTAGTCTCCTTGAGCATTTGAAACTCCCATGTCGCTAAACAAAGACATTCTGTGCAGTTAAACTGAACTCTTAAATGGTCAAAGGCAAGTTATACCAAACGGAAGGTGTATGACATGGAGAGGCAATGCCATGATACGCGGCTTGTTCCACCCACTGCTCATGGCTGCATAAAGTGCAGGGATTTGAGTTTTTAACAGAATGCAAGAATCAAAGACCACAAACAAAGAAGACGGGGCATATTTAGAGTATGTTTGCAAAAAGTGTCATATTAAATTATTAAGGGACACTGCCAAAAACTGTCAGCCACTGAAGGTAAGATCCAAAATGGAGGCAGTAAGTATAAATGCATTTTTGGCAGAAAATGTACAACCTTTCGTCGAATTACCACTGCCTGCTGTATTTTCAGTAGAAGAAACTGTGACTCCAACATGCTGTTGGACCGGAGAGTGAAAGTACTCTACTGGACTGCAGAAACAAGCATTATGTTCTGAGTGGATGCCCCTGTAGGGGAACCGATGTAATCTATGGGAGGTAAGATATCATTTAATTTATACCCATTTTTATTAAATCATGCATCATTTAAACAAACTTTGGCCCGTACTTCTCTATGTAACGCCACTGCTTTCCTTGCATTAAAACAGTTCTCTACTGTAAACAATAAACAACAAAAATCTACTGCAAATAAAACATATCGCCTGGACTCCTGTTAGTATTGGGACAACTGGGCACTTATTTTCTAGCACTGCCACATTCCCTACATCTGAGGGAATTTTTACTAAGTATAATTACATCCCACAATACATGCTGATGTCTCTTTGCCCTGCAACAGCTGATTTACATTTTTTTTTGTTTAGACAGTAAACTAGAACAACACTTGGGGTCAATTCTTATTTCTGAGGCCAAAGGTCAGTGTTCCTCTTAGGCCTGATGGTCGGCAACTTCAGAAGCCAAGTACATCGGAACAGTCAGCTGACGGTCCAACCGAATGACGTGCGTTTGTTACGGAGGCCACGATACACGCGCCTACGCTCGCAAATTATTTTAAAGTTACGATTTTAGTGCGAACATACGGAGTATAATAACTTCACCCAGCAGTTCATCAGGCCAATAAAATATCGAAGACTGAAGTTAAGAAACCTTAACTGCCTGTCAGCTGTGAAAGTTCATGTTAGTCGCCATAAATCTCAGAGTTTAATAGCTCCAAGCATATTTATCGCTAAACTCTCCCGGGCTCAGTCACCGTGTCAGCGCAGAAACGACCGCGATACTGAAGGTACATTTTAGCGAGACCGACGCAGATGCACGGTAGGTGTGATTAGTGACCCCGTAATTTATACGCAGTAGTTATCGTACTTACACTTCCATAACCAGATAATACATCGCAAGCCAGGCCCCGTTATTTCTTTTGCATTTTTGCATAGAAAATAAATATAAAGAAATATAAAAACGTACCTTGCTAAGGCTTCTTGCGGGCGATATTTATACAACACCAGCAAAACATTCCTCCACCCCACTACTTAAAACTAGATATAAACAAACAAGTAGATGGCAAACATTTGTCATTACATTTTAAATATTTCAAATATTTTAAATAAACACACCAATAACAAATACCTCGGTTAACTCACCATACATTTTATAATACTAATTTTGGAGGAATTACAGCGGAGTAGCAGCTGGAACGCGGAGTGCAGTGATATGAAGACTTTTCTCCCTTTCTCCCCGAATCTGTAAAATAAAGAATGTGAACTCCGTCCTGGGCCAAAATGGGGGGAAGCGGACGGAATTACAAAGCGCCGCTTGAAGCACTCAGCGCGTCTCTGAACTTGATCAGATTTTACGTTTCCTGCAGCGATTCGGCGGCGGCCCTGTGAAAGTCGCTGAATAGCAGGAGTCTCTTGGTTCAGTGAAAAAATCTCAGGATATTACAATTACTGCCATCTTTCTTTCGGTCTTTTATTCCAGCATCCTACACCCTATAGTGCTTTGGAAAAACCCCCCTCTCTTCCCACGCGGCAGAAGAAAGCTGAATTTCGGAACTCTGCCAAATATAGAATACTAAGACAATGAAATAATAAAATTATCCACATTCACAAACCAAGCTTTAGACAGGCAGGCAAAGAGAAGGACGGGAGAATAGCGGTTCTGGTAGATCGTTACGTTCCAAGCAGGAATTTTCCTGTGCGCCACCACGTTCCGTTTTTATCTTTTCACGCGTTATGGCATACATATAACCTTGTTAAAGGCATCACTGCATTTTTGTGCACACTTTCAACTTTGGTGATTTGAGAGCTTGCAATGTGAACGAAGCTTCCCCGCTTGTCAAACATATTCTTTGACCATTTTCAACATCTGAACACAGTCGCCTAAAAGGAAGTTAAGAAAGCGGCAGTGTGGCTTAGTGAGGAAATGTGTTTTCGCGTCGTTATAAGTTACACTGCTGTTTGGTAAACATTCGTTCTCCCGTCTGTTCGTTTTAAACGAGCTTGCTTAAGAATTAAACGTGGATGGTTATAATTAGGTTATAAGTTTGGGAACACTTAATGTGCTTAAAACGGTAAAGGGAGCATAATTATTCAGGGTAGATAATGTCCAATAACCTTACCTGTAAATAATGCTCTCACTGACCAATGGAATTCGAGCATTTGAATAAACTGCCATTTCCAATTTTCTATTGTGCCAATCAACGCATATCTAGCCAATTAACGCCCCGTTAGCGTGTCACGTGCCGCGGCAGTGGCGGGCCTCTCATTGGGTACCGTAGCGCTGCCTCCCGAGCTCATTTATCTCCAAGGAGTGAGTGATTGACTTTATCAGTCCAAGGACATCACTCGTTTGGAAACGGGGGAAGTCTGATCCTCTGATGCAGGGATCCCATTTGCGGGAGTTTCTGTCTCCCCGTTTACTGACAGACGGACTGTCATTTAATCTTTTTAAGTTGTGCGTTGCTTTCCTGAACGAGCCCCCAACGAAATAGTAACTCCAACAGCGGTCAGTAGTAGCTAGTCAGTCTGGATTTTTAAATTTTGTTTTCTTTCTCCTCTGTTTTTTGCCATTTGGTCACAATGACCATGCTCCTTGAAAGCGGTCCGCAGTTCTCTACGATTGGAGTCGGGGGCTTTGGAGCACCGAGGCACCACGAAATAGGCAACCGAGATCCCGGACTGGGTCTAAGTCCATTTGGAGATACTTCCCACTCTACAGCTTTCAAGCTTAACCCTGTGACTCACGATCTAGCATCCAGCCAGACATCTGCATTCACTCCGCAAGCCAGCGGCTATGCTGCCGCCCTGGGACACCACCACGGTGGCCAAGTGGCTTCGTACAGCGGAGGTGCCTTTAACTCCACCCGAGAATTTCTGTTCAGAAACCGGAGCGCTGGCATTGGGGATACCGCAGCTACCAGTGCCCAGCATGGGCTCTTCGCTGCCGCGGCGGGCAGTCTGCACGGACCCCCTGGAATTGCCGACAACTCTGGGCACATCTTATTTCCTGGACTACATGAGCAAACGGTGAGCCACGCTTCGTCAGCGGGACATGTAGTCAACAGTCAAATGCATCTGGGCTTACGCGGAGACATTTTCGGAAGACCTGACCCGTATCGCCCGGTCGCCAGCCCGCGAACGGATCCCTACAGCGCTGCTCAGCTGCATAACTATAACCATTCAATCAACATGAACATGGGAATGAACGTACCGACGCACCACGGCCCGGGCGCTTTCTTTAGGTATATGAGGCAGCCCATTAAGCAAGAACTGTCCTGTAAGTGGATGGACGAGAACCAGATCAGCCGCCCCAAAAAGACGTGCGACCGGACTTTCTGCACGATGCACGAGATGGTGACGCACGTCTCCATGGAGCATGTCGGCGGCCCCGAGCAGAGCAGCCACACATGCTTCTGGGAAGACTGTCCCCGGGAGGGGAAATCCTTTAAGGCGAAATACAAGCTAGTGAATCACATCAGAGTCCACACTGGGGAAAAACCGTTTCCTTGCCCATTCCCCGGATGTGGGAAAATATTTGCAAGGTCAGAGAATCTGAAGATTCACAAAAGAACTCATACAGGTAAGTAAGTGTGTTATATTTACTGTGGTTTGTTGTTGTAGTAATTTCTCGTGGCCCAGTGCCTGGATGATTTAACGTTCGTCCTTTAATTGGCGCTCGGCTAAATAGAGGAAAATTAATTTACGAGGTAATTATTGTTGGGGAAATGTAAAGTGATGAAGTTATGTTCACAATGAGTTACAATGACTTATGTTCCGACGCGAGAATTAAGAGAATTAGTGGCCGCACAGCCCAAGCTGAGTTTGAAGTTGTTCTGGTTTAAAATATATTCTGGGCGATATTTTGTGGCCTTTTACGATGCAGTTTGTGTGGCCGAATGATGCATCGCTCAACATTAAATAAACGCTTGCTTGTAATACGGAAGTCTATTTGAACCAGAATATTTTCACATGTTTAATAATTCCAGCTAGTTTGTCGTTTTCTATCTTATATTCAAAATTTTGAATCCATATTTTGTTACCAAAGCTGCCGGTTTATTAGCGCTCCCCTTTACCACATTTAAGGATAATAAATTTACATTTTCTACACGTAATAAGTAAGGACAGTCGTTGGAGAATTTTAATTTTATACCTAACCTATTAATATAGGTTTTGTGTCATTTTAACACTGGGTCTTATGTACATAAGGTGTTTTTTCTTACAGGTGAGAAGCCGTTTAAGTGCGAGTTCGAGGGCTGCGACCGACGCTTTGCCAACAGCAGCGACCGGAAGAAGCACATGCACGTGCACACCTCCGACAAGCCGTACATCTGCAAAGTCTGCGACAAGTCATATACCCATCCGAGCTCCCTCAGGAAACACATGAAGGTAATCCGCGGCCTGCTACTCACACGCTACTCCGTGACAAATCCTACACACACCCGAGCTCCCTCAGGAAACACATGAAGGTAGTCCGCGGCCTGCTACTCACACGCTACTCCGTGACAAGTCCTACACACACCCGAGCACTTACACGCTCCTCCGTGTCCATGGAGTAATATAAAAACCTATATAAAATCCTACACACACACGAACTCTCAGGAAACACGTGAAGGTAATTGGCGGCCTACTACTCACACGCTCCTCCGTGTCCACGGAGTAATATAAAAACTGTACTAATCGATGCGTCACCTTTGCTGCTACAGGTGCATGAATCGCAAGGGTCAGAATCGTCTCCTGCTGCGAGTTCGGGATACGAGTCCTCCACTCCGCCGGCTCTGGTCTCTGCTGGTACCGACGAGCCCAGCAAAACGCCTCAGTCAGGCGTGCAGAACACTTCGGCTCACAGTGACGGACTTCCCACTAACTTCAATGAGTGGTATGTGTGAAAGGAAAAAAAGCAGGGCTCGAGTGCGGCCCGTAAGTTTATGGACCTTACAAACTTTAATGAAGGTGTACAGAATGGAATCGGAGCGACCGTAGTGAGGTGTGATGCCCTGACCGTCCGCCAACAGGCCTCGTCCCTCTCAGGATTTCAAAGTCGACTTTTCTTCTGAAAAGTCTGAAGAAGAAAAAAAAAAGAATTTCTTTAAAACCGTAAAGGTTTCCTCTCTCCACTTTCAGATTTCAGATTATTTTATTTTTCATTTTGTGTATTTTTCTCAAAATATAAATTAGAAAAAATATTGAATCAATATTTTATATATTATATATAATTAAGCGGGTTTTTAAATCGCTTTTGAATCGATTGTTGAAATTGATAAAGTCTTAAGAAATGTGCCAAAGTCTTTGTCTTGAACTTGAACAACAAAAATAATAAATCACTATATATTCGTGAATGTATTTTGCTTGTTTGATGGGGTCGAATCTGTTGTGAACGTCCGTGTTCCGGTGGAGAAGTGCGGTATTAGAATACGATTGTTACAGGTGAATACACAGTTGCCTTTTGTTTATAAGTATGTACACGCGTATCCACGATGCCATATTTATCGATTTGTAATTTAATTATCAGCGAGAGTCTGAACTTAAATTATATTTATGAAAATGTTTTCTAACAAGACTATGTACAGTTTTGGGTCATGACCAGCTTAATTTTTTTAAAGAGTACATTTAACCTTCGAATATTGCGATTGTGCTTTTAAATAACGTGTCTTATTTGAGTCTAAAAGAACTCGATTATTTAAATATTATAGATTTGCCTAATGCTGTTTTTCATTTGCTCTACTTCAGTATAGATACTCACTGATAAACCTGTGTACCGTCAGCAGTATGATAATATTATAATTTAAGGATATACATGTATTCATTAATTATGCTATATTATCATATATAATGTTATACTTCAGTCCCATTAGTTCTGTAATGCTCAATTGTTCAGGGTGACGATTTAAAACGTTCCTATGATAATATTTCTTATTTTGGCCAATTACGTACTATTGATGAGTCTGTAAGTTCCGATAATTCTTCACAAGTGTTTGGCTAACGAAGTAAATCATACTGCATGTACTATAAACAGGTTTCCAGTTATGCGCGTACACGGTTTTGAGCCATAAATACATAAGTATTTTGGAGTCAAATACAAAAAAATGCAATCGAAAAAATCGTTAAGGCACCAGATTTCTATGTAGACGGAAGTCTGTAATTCGATATGAGGGACATCAAAACATGAAACAGAACAATTAGATTATTAACAACAACAGCAGCAACATTGATATTTTCAGTATAATTACTAATAATACAAAGACAGAAAGTTCCCGTATGTCTGCCTGCATTGTTTTAAGTGTAGTTCTGTGAAAATGAGCGTGTTATGTCCTGTGGTATAGGGCGGTTTGATTAAACATTAGTCTGTTTTATGTGAATAAGCTTTTGAACAAAACGTGTTTGTATGAATATAATAGCCTGAAGAGTATCAGATACCATGAGGGAAATATGGTAACGTGGCACAGAGTTACGGCATTGCATTGTAACCTATTTTTACGAATTGAACATTATGCATTCGCAAAATATATTGTGCATATTAAAACGATTTCAAACCACCAGCACTACTTTAAAAAATATGAAATGGTACCTCGCATGTTAAGTGATATATAAAATAAGCTTATTTATATGAATTACTGAATGTTTTATATGCTATTTTCTATACATTAATTTAAAAAGATACAAAGTTTTACTTTAAAAGCTTTGAAATCCTATATGCCCTGGAGACTTATCGGAATGTATTTCTGATTAAAATGCAGCTAGAATGTGATGTTGTAACGCTTTCTGGGGAAATGGGTCAGGCGTCAACTTATTCCTGAAAAGCAAATGTTTAACTGATTAACTGTGTCACTGTGCCACGTTCGAGGCCGACGATCCCGGAGAAAGGCCTATACTCCGACTCGAGCAGAACGCGGAAAAAGGCTCCCTTGTACTTTTTTGGAACTAGCCTTATCATTCGTTGATATGTTTGTTTCGCAGACTATTTATGGAGAAATGTGAACATAAAAATTCATTGAAAATTAAAAACCTGAAAAACTCCCATGTGGATTATTTTCTTGCCATTGCCGTTTTAACTGTTTTCTGGTGATTTCAATACTGGCCTCTTTTGGACTTTTCCGTCACTATTGGAGTCGAGCTCTCGCATGGACTTAGACGGCGGAAGGGGAGTAACTTTAGTCACTCCGTGCTTGTAGGGCAGTCAGCTGTAAAAAAAATATATATATACAGCATGTGCGCTCTTTTTTCTGTACAGATGTGATGAAAGTAGTCTTTATTTTAAATTTGATAAAAGCATAAATGTGGAATAGAGCGGCAGAGTGTGCTAACGTGTCAGCCAATCGGGAACAGAATCCCCAACTTTTACTCATTATCCATTGCTAGCTTGATTACGGGCTCGAGTCAATGTTGGTATAGGACAAAGAATTTTCCAGTATAAAATTAATAAGCGGCTAAAAACCAATAAATATTACTGTATAGTAACACTAATTTGCATTCTTGAATGACGGTCCAAACCCTAGTGTTCCCAAGAATGTTTGGACAATAAGAAACGGTAAAACCTCACCTAGTTTCCTGCATTTATCTTACACTTGATTTCAAAGCACTTAATATGACACGTTACGTATAGTATAGGAATAAAGGTGGATGTCTGTGCCGTAGTACATATGTCTGCAAAATCTTAGTTTTATGACCACTTATATAACTATGTGCTGCATGCCCTGCTATGTTTTACTGACACGTCAACATGCGTCAGCTAAAATATTATAAATTCCTATACAAATTAAAGACCCATGACCAAAATGTAACTATATGTCAGCGTATTGCCATCATTTCAAGCTAATCCCAGGCATTTCAAACACAGAATCTATTTGGATCCCCTACTTACGGCCTGCGCATGCGTGGTAAATTATTCTTCGCGAGCGGCTTTCCCCTGTTTACCGAGCAGTTCAAGTTCTTCCCTACCAACTTCGTGGCATCCAAAGATGGCGATCCTGTTCCTAAAAAGCGATAAAACGATGGATAACACGAAAGGTTAAGACATTTTAAATGGCTTGATTGTTCATTTCTAAGAGCAACGCTACCTATAGTGTTATTTAGGCAGTAGGATAGGCTCAGATCTCAGCAATAGGTTTAAAAACATTTAATTAAAGTGGACTTTAAATTGTGTACTGTAACCTTTTTGCTTATAGATTTTAATTCACTCAGTTTATATACGAATCCAACGTGTCAGTGTCGTCTTCTAATATCACGTAGGCTTACATCTGAATATAGAATACAGAAGGCGAATGTTGATTGTGATTCCGTTTTCCATTGGTATCTGATGGATTGCTAATCTAGCCTACAGCATGTCCTTACTAAATCATCAGCGTCTCCCGGCTAAGCGAGAGACGCGTAAACGCAGCGCAACCCCGGTCGCGCGATGCCCGCGACGTCAGTCACTGAAGTGCCGCTCGCCGGGCGCAGTGATTCCGCCGCTTATCTATAGCTATGACTTTTCTTACATTATCCTGCACAAAGTATGACTAAGCACCAAACAAATAGCTAAATGGAACAGCACTTACATATGTGTGTGTTATTAAATTCCTGTAGTGCTAATCAAATCAACCGTTACGCAATCTTGAATGTGATCGAATAGGCTCATTTGTTATTAGTTACGATTCCCCTACCCAAACTATTTTACAAACTACAAGCTATTAATCTTCATATTAGACATTGAGTTCCTAAGCTAGCTGTCGCGGATAATACAAAAAACATTAAACAGGCCTATTTTAAACAACGTCCAGTTCTTATCCGTCGATTTTGCAAGTATCTAGTTAAATTAACAATTTGATAGTTTTCTACTTGCTTTACGGAAGACCCATGTCCTCCCTAAGGTTTGAAAGGAGAACAGTGTTTAGCCTTTTGCTGGGACGTGTTGCATTGCCATTGTGATGGAAAGCAATACGGACAACGGTACTTTTGGTGTACTGAAAGGAACAAAGTGAGGTCGATGGAGCTTTTAAGAATAAATTTACACATCCATGTCAGTCACAAGTGATCGGAAAACAATTTATTCTAAATTACAACAAAGCACCGACAAAAGCACGAGTGACAACATTTAAGTGTAAATATTTGAGTAACGTAAAACAAATTCCTGGTGATCGTCACTGGGGCACGGTGACCAATACACAGCAGAGCTCGTTAGCGGCTGACGCTGCGGACCGCCGACGTCCGCGTTACGCGTTGCTCAGGGCACCTTAACACGATCGACACCTACGGCGATTCTATATCGCAACCGACTTCAACATCAAATAAAACCAAAGAATAGCAGTGACATTCATATGTCAAATACTTGTCTTATGTTTTAGTTTAATATGTATCTGATAAAAGTTGTTTTTCTTATGTCACTGCTCCCGCATATTACAGAATTCCCATGATGAATTTATTAATACTAACAAAAGAGTAACGCTCGTTGTCATATACTTGTAAGTTCGGATCCGTTTGGTATTGGTTAATTATTTTATGTGACGAAAGTGTGGCGCTGTGGGATGTTATAGGCCTACATATGAAACCGCAGAATTAGGACGCAAGTCTATATGCAAATGCATGCCACGCTGCGTTCACCCAGTCCGCGTTTTATGCTCCTTTGAAAATCGCAATCAGTTATTTACTTTGAATTGTTTACGTTTTTGGCATTTGTAAGACTTGACGGGACAACGTTTGCACCTAAATAGCCCCCCCTCTTGTTACTTGGAAGTAAAGATGTCCCACTGTGCACACTGCATGCCTCTAGGGATTGGGTAGAGGCAGAAATCCATGTTTTTTCTTGTCATGCATCTTTTAAGATTTAAATTCAGTAGTTAATATTAATGACAAAGCACAGCAAAGCGCTTAATTTGAGAGCGCATTTCATAGAAAAGGGTAAGATCATGGATGGGACGAAAACTTGAATGAAACAATGAATGAATAGATGGATGGATGGATGAATTAACGAATGAAAATTAATAGCAAAGCTCATCCGCAGTTCAAAACATGTAGCGAATACCTAAGATTTCTAAATAAAATGTACAACAATAATCTACATGGACTGAATACATAATACAGGTATCCTAAATCCAATAATACTTTGGTATAAATTTGGTGAGCGACCAAATTAAAGAACCTCGGTCTGAAAAAGAACCCCAGTACAAATATTTGTGATGAATGCATTGCGATTTAAAAAAAAAAAACTATCTAAATACACGAGTATTCCAAAAACCTGACAATACTTGCGGAATCAGAACAGATTCCTACATGAACACATTTTCCATACAGTTTTTTTAATTAAGTGTATTAAAATGTTAAAACAAGAGCTGAAACAATCCAGACTAAAATTACCCCAGTTGTTTAAATGAAATAATGTGTCTCAATGTTCGTTCAGGCCCTAAATTCATTGTCGTACAAAACCGGCAAGAGACATTTCAGTCTAAAACGCTTGCGCTTCAATTTTTACGCATGCTATTTTGCTTAAAATACAAACAGAAAACGCAGAAACTTCGTTACTCCTCTAACACCACTAAGTGAGATATTTTGAGATTTTAGCGACTTAAGTTTTGCCGGAGAACAGTTATTGGGTTAATTCGTAGGGAATGTTATTTTCAGAATGTGATATAATCGCTTAAATCACAGCAGTAAAACGAAGACCAAATGTGGTGCACAGTATCTGTTTGGTATTTTTAAAGTATATTTCCTAAACAAGCAGACCAGCCATATTTGATTAAACTGAAAAGTCCAAAAGTCCCACGTTATGGGACGGACAGTTATCCATCTGTGATGTGTGCACTTGTTCGTTAGCTGACCTGGTTAAGGTAGAGGAATGGGCTTCGCGGAACATGTTTTTGTACCGTTGGGGGTACATTAATGTTGCTTGTACGCTGTGAAAAAAGTATTTTAAGGCAACATGTTTCACTAAGATTTGAGTTAACTCTAAAAAAAAAAAAAAAACTGTAACCATCATTATCGAACAATGTGTAAATTTAACCGAATAAAAACGTATGGAATTACAGTTTAAACCAGTCAGGGATTTCAGCCAGAAAGGTTTCAACCACCAGGCCACTTCCATAACCATTAGACCACCACTGCATTTCTTTGGCAGCAAAAGCCTCATTATAATTTTCTGTAAATTCCCTTTCAAAATGTGCTGATGTAACGTTTCTTGATCCATTAATAATTTCTTATAGTGAAAGCAACATCTAAATACTGCAATTAACAATAAGCAATCCCAGTAAATTCTCAGCAGCCCAGAAATCCGGCGCGCATTCGCCTAACGCAGTGTGAGGGAAATTATTCACAAAAGTTATCCTTTACAGACAGGTGGGAAGTTCAGGTCCAGAAACTACAAATCCAGACCAGGTTTTGTTTCAGCCAACCACACTGAAAAAAGTTACTTTGAATGAACTCAGTTGAATCAAGTACAGTGGTTCCACACTGCAGGTGGAGGTGGCGAGGAGCTACAGGCACCTTGGGGGACACTTTGATGACAGGCTTGTGAGGAATACTGAAAACAAAAGGTGTGTACAAGAAAGGTCAGAGCCAACAAGCTTCCTAGGAGACCGTGTGAAGTACCTGTCTGTTGGTGCCAGTGCAGTCTTTTATGTGGTGGTGTGTTGAGATGGTGGAATTAGTCCAAGTGATGCCAACAAATTCAACAAACCAATTAAGAAAGCTGATTATGTTCGAGGAGTCAGTCCAGACTCACTGGAGACCAAGGTGGAACACAGGACACTCAGGAAACTGCTGACTATACTAGATAGTAGTACTCTCACCCTCCGCTAAACAGAGAAGCATCCTGAGCAACTGCTACAAGGAGCACTGTACAAGGTCATTCCTACCTTCAGCCATTAGACTTTACAATGAGTTGCCCTTTGGCAGAAGGGGTCCAATGACTGTCTCAAGCGATCTAAACTACTTAGACACTTTTCATTGAACATTCACAGAAAATTCATTCATTCGCTGTACAACCTACTGTGCAATACTATACAGTTTTGAGCCGTTACTACAGAATTCCATGCCTCACCTTTTTTCAGACATTATTTGCAGTGTTAGACTAATCTATTTACTGTTATGGTCTACTATGTAAATGTCCGTTTAAATGTGTTTTGTGTTACTGTAAACAAGGGGTGGCCAGAGGCATCGTTACAGGAGGCAGGGGTGGCAAGAGGCAGTTACAGGAGGCAGGGGTGGCAAGAGGCAGGTACAGGAGGCAGGGGTGGCAAGAGGCAGTGTTACAGGAGGCAGGGGTGGCAAGAGGCAG
>JAODKK010000002.1:24166017-24192633 GCA_026774405.1 Petrocephalus microphthalmus | reverse complement strand
TGAGGTACATCAGCAATGCAACTAAATAAGCAGAGAGCTCCCTTACAGCCAGAGATAAACAAGTACAGGTCCAGCAGCAGAGGAACACCAAAGCACACCACAAGACCTTCAAGACCCAGGAAGGAGCGACCTAGGGCTGGTTTGCCCTGGGCTCTGCTGAAACACAGTCTGAAACTAAACTGAATACGGCAGTCAAAGGATGACTCTGGACTCTCTAAAATATGATGTAAGCATAAGAAGTAAGCAATAAACACACACAAGAATGTGGTGATTTTGGTAAACAAAGCTACATTTCAGGTTGAGGTTCTCCCCTATAACATAAATATTGCTGCCTGTCTCCTGCCTCACTGGATGCAAGGAGGAGGCATTTTAAAAGATGTTTACATCTATGATTATTCACATCCATGATTGTCCACTACAGCACAGTACAGAAATCCATTGCAGCACATCATCAGATGTGTTGAGAAGGTGACTTTGCGAAGCCTTCCATCTCTAGCCATGGTTTACAAATTGACAGTAAAATTAACAGTGCCACCAGGCCCAACTTGATTACAATTTATACTTTTTCTTCTGATGCCACATCCTTGTTTAGTCTGCATCCTCCCCAAGCTTACTGTTTAGTCATACATTCGGTATAAAAGTTGTATTTTGGGCATACTGTCTACTACTGTGAATGTGCCTGTGTCGTATTCATACTGCAATGTCTATGTCCTGCACTGTGCGCACAAATTGTTGCCCCAAATTGTGTCCCATGCAGTGATGCACTGATATGGGAAAACCATTGTCCTCAACTACAGAGATGGGCTGATCAAGTTCGATAAACTCCATAATTTTCCGAGTAATACAGGCCTATATCTTTTCTGATTTCACACTGTCTGGACTGAATTTTCCTTTGCTATCAAAGGAGTAGCGTTATTCTTGGCAAGTAATCAAATTTGTTGTGTTGAGGCGTTTATTAGTAGATCCTCCTCAGAAAAGTTTAGCAGAGCAATGTTTATAAAATGCATTTCTAACATTGTTTTCATGAATGTTAAAATACCACACAGCAGATATTTTTCTGTTAAATACATATGTCCAAAACCGTATGGGTCACCATTTTAAAGGGAAGTAAATATAATATCGGCAGTAAATATTGCCTCATTTGTAACCTAATCAGCCAATGGCTGACTGTCGCCACTGGCCAATGACGATAGCTGGCTGATACCAAAATCAGTGCTGTAGTCCCATGCATTGTTCCCTTATGTTAAATTTAGTTTTGAACAGGTACCTTATGTAAATACCATGAAAAAAACACTGCCCAGCCATCCCATGGGAGGCTCTCTTGAAGCACTTTTATCCATTGGCTTGTCCCACCAGGATGCGCTAAAGAGCACTAATGGGGTTCCTTTCTGCCCACTGCCATCAGACACTACAATGCCTGCATGGTACAACGTGCCGACATCCTACTTGAACTGTGTCCTATCCTTATCTGCAGAACACCCAGTAAAGTAGGTCGAAGGGCTTTTAAGAAATTAGGTGTGCATCTAAAAATCTGATTCCTAAATGAATTAAAGAAACACCCACCCTCACACACACACACACACACACACATATACAGACAGAGGAACCAAACAGGCACCAGCATTCTCTGTGAAGATGTCTGTCTGCTCCAAAAGGAGGCAGAAAAAGGCCAGAGGCTAACCAAGAAGCACAGAGAGGGGGCTTCTCATTTCCATGGTGATTCTGAGTAGGAATGGGATTATGCCAAGCATGCCTGGGCGGCTGCAGTGGGTGTGGCCTCCTGAGAGACATTGATTAAATAAACGATGAATACAGATAACCTCTGCTATTTGGTGGGTGCTGAGGAGGTGGGTTCCCAAGGCTCACATGGCCAGGGAGTCTAGGGAAGAGACAATGTTTGCAATGGATATCTGCGTTGATTAGAACTGTGCTGATGAGATGAAACCCTTCAGATACTGGCTTTGTCAGAATACATGAAGGCCTGACCTTTATAGGTATGCCTCCTAACAGACTTAAACCCCCTGGAGATAGACTGAAGGCACAGCTTAGCTTGAGCTACAGAAGAGGAGAAAGGAACTTTGAGATTGAGTTTTACACCTTAAGGCAAACAAAATATTACTAGTAATTTTGTAGCCTACCTGTCTCGTTAGAACCCAGTTTATTTATACAGTGCCTCACTCACACTCAAGGACACATTAAAATACACACAATCCAACATAAAAACCAAAGAACAGCAGCAACAGAAAAGTAAACTTATAAATCTGGATCATGCATCCATTTCAGGGATGTTATAATACAGTTTCTAACTGGAGTTTAAACGTTTGAAATGTATTGTACACACCACAGACTCTGTGGCAGTGCCTTCCAAAGTTTCCAGGGTATAACACTAAATGCCCTGCCACTCACAGAAGAGTCTGAATCTAGGAACTGTGACAAAATTGGATCTTAACATACAAGCTTGTGTATAGGGAAGAAGGTGGTCAGACAGACGGGAAGAGGCAAGAGGTGATAAGTATTACTTTTAGATTCAAAGATGAAGTAAATGGCAGTGAATATAAATCATGAACACAAGTAATGTGAGTGGATTTGTTTGGAACATGTAAGTAAATGGGCAGCAGAGTCTTAAACTGGTATTTTCTGTTGAGTTATTTGAAAAGGAGGCCCATAAAGAATGCATTACAAGAGTCAAGATGAGAACAGATGAAAGCCTGGATTAGTATTTCAGTATCAATGACATTAAGGTAGGGACAGATACAAATAATGCAGTCTGAACGAGAGAGCTGAAAGGTATGAGACTGATACAAATTAGGCCTCAATTACAGACTCTTGAGTCTTCTGAAGTGAACGGGGTCCTAGTAATTTTTATGTCAGGCAAAGCAAAAATGAGTGAATCTGAACCAACTAGAAGAATTTCAGTTTTATCGTAAGAGGTCACCCAGTGCTTGAGGCTATTTTGCCAAAATTTGTACTGAAAAACATTTGATTCTCTCAAACTCATACACTGTCAACAATACTCCCTCAGTTACTGCAATCATCGATTATATTGAAAACTAAAACTTCATATGACAAGTGTTCTACCAAATGTCCACTGGATGGCTCGATTGTGCCCTTCCTCACAGATGTATAATGTTACCTAAGAGGTCAGATCATTCTATCCTCATAAGGAATAAAGATCACACACAAAACTGAGCATAGCCTTATGGTGGGCAAGACTCCAGGATCCGTCTTACGCTGCTTTTTCAAAAACCGCTTTGGATAAAAACCAATCTGCTAAATAAATAGAATGCAAGATAAGTTGGACAAATCACAACCAAATTAGACAAATCATGAAGAAAGATTTCAAAACTATGGACTCAGCAGACTGATTTTGGTGATCATATGGTATTCAGCAAAAACTAAATCATGATTCCATATAGCCAGTACATAAAAATGGAATGATGCATTTGCTTGCCGATGTCATGCTGTCTTCAGTACCAATTCCTGGGACTTTATCATCAAAATCCCTTTTGTTACTCCATTGCTAAATTTAACTCCCAGCTGTCATACCATTTGCTGTCATTTAATGGGAGAAGGGGGCACAGGAGAGCCAACGAGGTGAGAGAGATGTCTGCAATTCCATCGTCTGCCACCTCTTCATCCTGGATAAAGCTTAGCCAATCACAGAAACCCTAGTCAAATGCGACTTACTATCCAGCCTCTTTCTGGCCTACTTATCTTGTTGTGTGGAATCAATGAAGTTCCCTCTTCAGCTACACCAAGCCTTTAAGAGCTGCTGCCAACTCACCAGAGATGCTGTGATCTACATGAACAAGCAAAAGCATCAGCATAAACAAATATGTTAAAACCTGGATAGCTTTAATCCCTTCAAAGGCAGTCTTTGGCAGATGCAATGAAGTGCTAAGTGGGACCATTTTGCAAAAATGCAAAATTGTAGTGATTGCATACCTTGGTTCACTACTGGGACACACACATACCCCTAATATAATAAGCAAGAAAGCCCACAAAATATGGACATTTATAAAGAAAGGGTCTGAGAGTACAAGCCAACTCCTGGTTTTTCTAAAAGGTCAGATGGATCTCTTGTTCATTTACCAGGTGTGAAGCATCATTAAACAATCTGTAAATCAAACAAGGTAGAAATGCATTTGCATTGGAAATATACCATTTAAATTGGCTGCTGGTGTGTGGGCAGGATGGCTCAAATCATGGTGGACAAAGGGATTACATTAACAGGCCCTTGGGCAAGGCCTTTAACCCCATTTGTTCCTTAGACTGACAGCTCATGCTGTCAACTGTATGCGGCTTGTAAGCAGATGGCTCAGACTAGGGGTGTAATGGTACACTGTATATTATCGAACCATTCGCACAGGCCCTGACGGTTCAATGTGTGCATTTGAACCACGGTATTACGATACACCTGCCCTTTTCCTATATGTACTGGTGTCAATATTAGACTATTTTTCAATGCATCTAAAAAACTGGGGCAATCTTTTCTCAAGGGCTAGAACTGAAATGTTATCATACAACACCAGATGGTGTAAGTTATCCACCTCCTGGCTAAAGGTAGCCACATACTTCCGATGTAACTGACGTTTCAGCATCACAACACTGTATGAGCAATGATCCCTCCCGCTCAGCAATTGGCTGACATAACGTGACACCGTGCAGTTGGTCAGCAGCCAGCATGCTATGTACTGCACCAAGCTTATCTGTAAATGGTGTAAATTAATGCGTATTCGGGTATTTGCTAATGTCGTGACTGTGTAAAGTTTGCCGTGGAATGCGTGTTTCGTTAGTGTGTAACCGTGAGTGTCATGTAAGCTGTTGGTGTCCTTGTTTGTGCCGCTGCTAGTATTAAACTGATAGTGGTTGTTAATTAAGAGAACATTTCTTTTCAAAGGGAGTTGTCATCTTCATTGAAATGACTCAACCACTAGCCACAATATGCCCCCCTTTTAAGTGGATCTGCTTCATCACAAACATTCTGTGCTCTCTTGGCTTGTGGAATTTATATTATCTAGCTACACTTACTATGCTGCAGTTGTCTGTGATTGCTTTTTAACAGTGATATGCTTAACATGTATGTTCTTGTCATATTATTTTTGATAAAAGATTTGGTAACCCAAACATTTACTTCCAAAAAGTAATTCAATATTCCCTGCGCAGGTACTGTACAGACAAAAACACCTACGTATTACCAAAGTTAAGAAGCACTTAGTTTTGATGTTTCTCTATCCTTGATTTCAGAGACATTAACCTAGGCCTAGTCATTTATGTTGTTATTTTTCTGAATGGAGAGTTGTTATATAGAAAGTGTTAATAGATTAATTAAAGGGTGTTGCGTTTTTAATTTCTTCTTAAACATACCAAAACTGTAAGGTAAGGGAAAAGGTACAGTAAGGTAAAAATACAGCTCCACATTTAAAAAGCACACAAACACACACACACACACACACACACACACACGTCAGTAAGTCATGCAGAAATACACACTCACTAAAACTCCAGTACAGTTCCTAACACATGCCACACAGGGGCATGGCTTCTTTCTTTGTGGGAGTAGTTGTGGCGTTATTTTAAAAAATGCACGTGCCTGTCATCTTAACCATCCAGCTAGGGACTGATTATGCCTGTATCTTGTCACTTCAGCGCAGAGTGCTTACACTGGCTGCCAGGCTCCCGTCTTGTAAGTCACAGTCAGCCTTCTCCCCCGTCAGGCGTCCTTCTTACTCCTGCCCATCATCCACACCAAAGGCTCACTGGTGGGCCAAGGCGGTGGTGTGCATCAGACTCAGCTCCCTTTCACAAGAGGGCACATTAACTGTCTGCCACTGAGCCCAAGCAAGGCAGAGCCATGCCATGAAACAGATTTTTAGAAGCAAAGGATTGACTTTGCTCCTTTATAGAATGTATTTTTACAAGTCTGGGACTAGCATATCAGATGGTAGCATATCAGGCTGCCTTGGCCCTCACACCACACCCTCCAAGAACAGAGAATGCAAGGAAGCCCTGATGAATGTCAACTGGGCAGCTTGCTTTGATTCGGCGCTATATAAATAGCAGCAACATCAGCCGTACAGATGTCATACATAGCTGGCTCACTTCTGCACAGAGGGTCTCCATGATATCGATTTTGCTGTATGATGACACTCGACTAACAACCAGTAGTAGGACAGCAGGTATCCGCATGTGCTGATCTGAGCTGCTAAACAAGGAGGGATCATCCCTGGTTTCAGGAGCTGTGTGGCTTTCAAGGACTTGATACAGCACTTAGAAATGTGGATGGGGGGCAGGGGGAGTACTGTATGTAGAATATTCATGTTCTTGCTACGTTGTCTTTTTTATTACCAGGCGCACAGAAATGTTTGTTTTCCTTCAAAGCCTTTGGCCATAATATAAAACACCTGCTCATAAACCATTCAGGAATGCCGAATGAAACCCAAGTGTTGGTAGCACAGCCTCACCTTAAAGACAACAGTGTGAATGTCATGTGCAGACACTGGGGTCTGGAGGGGTTGTGACCAGGATTCGCTACTGCAACATTAAAGACCATCGGCTCAGGCTGTGACCCACACTGCCCAAACTTAGTCTATTAAATATTCTCATTATTAGTAAAAAGACACAAACAACTTAATGCATTTGGCTCCAGTATTTCATATGCTTCCACCCTTCAAAATAAATGAATAAATAAACTTAAGATTGCACAAGCATCTACAGCATTGGCCAGGGGGACATATTGCATTGAAGTACATGCAAATAATTAATATCAAAGTACATATAAAATATAGTAAATGTCCACCAACATGTAAAAATGTTCTTACATTGATATTAAAGTAGACTTTCAGCAACTTAACTGCATGGGCCAAAAACATTCAGCTTACATTGTGAATGTATTGTACTGTAGTACAGCAGTTTTTTTTTTGTTTTTGCATGTTTCCCCCCATCTGTTTCCATGCATTCCATGTGTAATAGGTTGTTAATTTGCTTTGGTATTTTGGTTATAATTATACAAAATTCTGTCCTTTTCTTTTCGTTTAACCTGATGGGTACAATTTCCCTTTAATTTTCCCATTATGCCCTGGTCCGCTATCCCATCTCCCCCTGCCTTTTTGCTTTATAAGGGCCCTGATATCGCTTCCTCTTCCCTTTCTGTGCTGCGCACCTGAGAAGAGGGAGGGAGTGAGACGGGAGTGAGAGGGAGTGATGGAGATAGCCCCTTTTCTAACTGTCCATCAGCTCAATAAAACGTTCGGAACGACTGCGGCGTCCGCTCCGTGCCTTTCTCCTGCACCCCGCACACCGGAGAGTGCAGGCAGGGACTGCCCGGTTACACATGCAAACCCAAACAAGCACCAAACGTACACATTTATTCAGCTCCAGGTTGATGAGCACTAAGCTAAAGCTAACGCGGAGGTACAATGCAATTAAAATAGCGGGTTTCTACCACACAGCAGGACCGTTACAGTAGCTTAGCAATGGAAGACACAGCCTGGAATAAATTGCCCAGGTAGCTAGACAAGCTACCAAAAAAATCTAACTGCAAATAAAACAAATAGCTTAAATCTAAGTAAGTGCTGACATCTAGCAGTTATAACGTTGAACATCATTACAGACTGAGAGCTTTTCTGAGTGTATAACATTCGTAGCTGCCTAGCTATAGGCGATAAAGGCATAAAATAAAGCAAAACTTACCTTTATATGGTTCTTGAAATTAAGAGTCAGCGTTGTTTGAATGCAGGTAGGGTAGCAGTCTTCTGGCGGTAAGCAGACGCCAAACCACGGCGGTCTCTCGGCTTCCATAAGTTCCCGCCGGTGCGGCCGGGGATCCGTTACTTCTGTAGTCATGGTAACTCCCGCCGCGAGGCGCGCGACGATTACTGGCCGTTAGCGGTTAGTTAAGCAGCCCCGTCTCCCTGATTCGTGCCGTACTTTCGCGTCACTGGCTGTGGAAAATGAACCGTCCAATCGCTGACGACTGCGTCAAATGAAGCGTAAAGCATGAACTGATAAAAGTCAGTAGGCCAAGTTATGAAAATAGTGTACATAGCGGAGTAAAAGAGCAGTGACAGCACTTAATATACACTCAAGTAAAACTGAAAGTATGATGACAGTTACTTTACACACCAGCCCCAGACCCCTGTATTCAGCACATGTGCCCTCTCTCGGAAAATACTGCTTATGGTACGTGTAATAAATCATTTTCGCAGGTTATCCAGGCAAACAGGTTATGAGGCTTTGCTCAGTGGAAAAGGGAGGTTAAAGATACGAACGTGATATGAAAGTATCACAGTGGGGCGAAGGGATCAGAAGGAACAGAGGCTGAAGAAGGTGGGGGGTCTGGCTGTCCTGCTGAAATCTGTGTTGGATTGAATGAACCTAAAATATGCAAACAATAACACTGCGGGTTCTGCCCCACTTTCCATAAAGAGGTGAAGGTCCCTGCTCCTGTCAGCTCCACTACCTCTGTCTTCACAAGTTCCAGCTGTAGATTAGGCAATTGGAGGACTGGAGGGGAGAGGATACAAGAGATAGCGGGGGAGCAGAGATGGGGTCAGTCTACCTTTTTTGCAGAATGGTGGTTTAGTGGGTTAAAACTCTGTACCTATGATAGGAAGGCTGCCGGTTCAAATCCTACAGTTACAGAGTGATTTCTGCACCGGGCTCCTGGCCAAGGCCTTTAACCCCAGTGGCTCCAGGGACGGACTGACCCTGTTTTCTCAATTGTGCATCGCTTTGGATCAAAGCATCTAAATAAATAAATAAAGTACACCACTGTGGTCAGAATGAAATCAAATACAAGATAAAGCAAGTGGCAGGTCAGGAGGGTCGTCCTCCGTCTCTCTGATCTCAGAACAAAGCAGCTGCTGCTGACAGCGAGACCTTGCTAGTGCCGCTCATTTTTACTTGGCAGATGCTTCTATTTAATGGCAGTTATAATACTGAGTATTACTGTTTGCATAGGTTTTTCGTCTGAAGCCGTTATGGGCACGGCAGCAGGAAGGGTGCCACAATCTCTGCTCCAGAGGTGAGCTCCCCTGTGTTCCGCAGTTTAATGCTCCTCCGCACCACGTCCAGGAAAACCCATAAACCCGACAGACCCAGTCAAAACAAGGCCGGGAAAATCGGACTGATTAAAATTTCCATTGTTCAAAGGAAAACCAGCTCTGTGAACATTCCCTCTGTTTTATATGATGAAATTACATTGTCTTAATTACACTCGCAGCTCACACTGTCAGCACCGAAGGGTCCCACATAAAGTTGCCACAGTGTTTAGAGCAGCGGGGGGGTGCTGTGGTTATGCAGCCAGACTGGGGTGGCTGGAGGTTACGACCCTGAGGGGCCGCACAGTTGCATTCTTGCGTCAGGGTAGTTAACCATTCGTTCTATTAAGATGTCTGGCTTTAGATATGTATATACTGGTAAAAGTTTGAAACAAACACTCTTTGCTACTTAAGATGATCCGAATAAAAGCATCTGTTTCACAGACTACATACTGTAAATACTGTAAAATGATAAATGAATGTTGTAATGTGCTGGAAAGTGTACCGTGTGATTCCCGTGTTCCATGTCCCCCTTCTCCCCAAGGGTCCTGTCTCACCACCTCCTGCTCACCGTCCTGTTTGCAGACACAGCTCTCTCTGACGGGTGACTGTCCTGCTCTCTTCTGTCGCCTACTGTCCCGTCAAACTTTGCTCATTGTCTGAGTTTAGTGCTAACGGGGTGTCTCACATACATCAGTGTGTCGATGCACTGTAACTACAACTGAAAGCCGTATTACAGCTTAAGTAATCTGATCCACCTTCCCATACCATTATAGACACCTTATAGTGAAAGACAAAAGTATATTAATAAATTATGCTAAATATCACATATTAACTAAAAAGATAAAGTATAAATGTATTTACAGGTTTATGTGACCTTTTTGCATTAGTGCTCCTGTATACTCCATGCAAATTTTTCTGCATAAATCCAGATTTACTAAAGTTGGTTTCGCGTAAGAGAGAGCTGCTTGTATACATTATACATTAGGTTAAGTCAAGGTTGGTCTTGCTACATTCCAACATATCTGCCTCTCTTTTACCTGCAACTTCTCCAGAAATTATGGTCTTCTCCAGTGCCCTGGCATTTTCATAATATGCCCAAAGCATGATGGCTTTAGCTCATCTGTGCATATTTGTGAATCTCTTCACTGGAAATGAAAACTTTGTGTTTTATTTTTTTTTCTTGACTATCCTTGCAGATGCCTTTGTAATACTGGTCATTGATTTTACTAGAAGCATTCTGTAATTTACGATTCAGCTTCAAAAGATCTTTATTTTTCCTGATTCTCTATTTGGCTTCACTGTTCCTCTCTTTCCACCGGGCCTTCTTTAATACAGCACAATTTATGTTTCTGTTTAATTTTCACGATTCTTTCAGATTCTTCTTGGACGACTTATTTGTAAATTTGGTTCTGTATCAAATATATCCAGCTTTGTGATGTTTCCCTTGGAGGGAGTGGATATATCCTTTCGGTAATTAATTTTCAGATTCCTTTGCAGCTGTCGGCTTGTACATAAATAGTTCCCGATCTGTTCCAAAATCTGCTCCAGGCCATATTTTTCATATATGACGTGATCTGTCCCATTGTTTGGCACTGAGAATGTGGCCTGTTTCTGTGGGCTCCATCACTGGCTTGGAAAGGTCTTCGGATTTGCAGAAGCTGATGAGTGGCACTGCATCCTTGCTTCTGTTTCCATGTCTATCTTGGCTACTTGTACTTCCCTCTCATTTACCACTTTGGCATCTCACTCTACCGTCACCAGGCATGTCTCTCCCATTTCACCCTGAACCTCTTCACAAGACCTTTCAGCGTCAGTTATTGGGCCAAATCCGCCTGATAACTCTAACCCTGTCATCCACCTCATTTGTACTCTGCTGCGGTCTTTCCAGTGTTTGTCCTGACAATGAAAGCCACGCTTCTCTCTTTTTCGTTGTCCATTTCTTGTAGCATACAGTGCGGCCATCTGACTGAAAGTCCCCTGGCCCAATCCATTAAGCGATCTTTTTCTGTCTTTACCACATTCAGCTTTCTTTGGCTCATGGTCCCATGTTACGATATTGATTCTTCTTCTGCGGCTTAAAAATTTTATTTTCCAGCCTGGCAATATTGGTAGTTGGATGTACAAAAGGTTTACGGATCTAAACGCCCCATAGCTGTGACCACTGTGACTATTTACCACTGATCAAATATAGTAACTGCATGAAATACAAGAACCATTGTGACTGATTAATGATGAACAAACGTGGGATCAATACTAACACTTAGTTTCTGGTTAACTAATGCAACAGGTAAGAGAGTACTACTAAAAGTAAAGTGTTACCCTGGCTCCAGGCTACATAGCTTTTAGCTTTCCTGGTGAATTTAGCCTTCATGCCCAGACCATACCTTGTACTCTGTACTCTGTACTCTGTTTTATGGTATACACACCCTTACTGCAAACTTTTCCGTTGTATTCTGTCATACCAAATACTATAGACTTTTCTTCTGTACTTTGCTATAATCCTGTACTAGACTTTGCTGCTGTGCTATGCTGCTTAACGCCGGCGTTTCTATTGTCATGTACTAGACTGGTTACTACAGACTCTTTATTGTATTGCAGATATTTCGCTGCACAATGAAATATTTTCGCTGCAAGCGTTTTAATTATATTTTAATATATGCTTCAGATCTTTAAGAACAATAAAGGGTAAAGCTGCCAGATGGGCTTTCGGGTTCTGAAACGCTAAGCTAGCGGGTACAATACGGAATGCTGCCAGAAGGACACAGTGGAGAACACAGTCTGGCTTGGACTGGCCTGCTTTACGTGTACAGCTAGAGTAGGACTCACCAGGGCCAATGCGGTATGCAGACCCCTTCATCTGCAGCCCGTGGTCTTAGACCAGTATTTCCCAATCCGGTCCCTGGGGCCCCAGAGTCGGTCCATGTTTTTGCTCCCTCCACGCTCCCCGCCAGACAGTCCACATTTACAAAAACGTAGACTGTCTGTGGGTCCCTGAGGACCAGACTGGGAAACGCTGTCTTACACCATTAAAGCCAGAAAGCCTGATGCACATTTACAGGTACATTCATATTGTTTACCTGTGCTCAGAAATTCAATTGTCCCCTAATACTTTAAACCATTTATTCTTTTATCACATGCAGTTTTTTCATGCAAACACACCGCCTTCTCTTCTTCCCTCTTTCAATACATTCTCTTTATTCTGGGCGCTACCTGGCCCTTCTTTATACGGATGAGGTGTACCCAGTGCACTACCGATAGGGGAGGGGCCTGCAAGCCATCCCTCACAGCTGCTCCCTCCCCCCAGGTCCTTCAGAAGGGTCCCACAGCGTTATATCTGACTGTCAGACATGATTTCACTGGGGCTTCTGGGAGACGGAAGCATTCTCATGCTGTCCCATTTTGCCAAGTCTTGGCATAAACCCATAAGTCAATAAGCTTCCCCCTGAATTCAGTTACATATCCGTACAAATTAGCATTTTCCCTGAAACACATGATTGCTGATTGTAGTAATATTCCAGCTCATTTTCTAGCATGACTCCAGGGCACCATGTGAGGGTACAGTACCCCCAAGCATCAGTCTGGGTGAAAAACATCTGATTGTGAAGATGATGTCTGACACTATGGAAGAACATTCTGTGGCGACCTAAGATGAAACACGAGAGACTAATTGTAACAGGATTAATTGTGGGAATGTTGCCAGTGATGGCAGAAATGGCCCAGACCTATGAGCAATGGTTGAGTTTTGGGCCGGAGTCCTCCAGTTAAATACCGGAATATGGATGGTATATTTTCCTTTATGTGAGTGAAATTGCACGGAACAATTTATAAGGATGGTGGGTGGTATATTTTCAAAGGGGACAGTTTTCATATTTTTTTCCCACAGGGGGGCGGCATCCACATGCATCCCATTAAAGCTGGAGCCCCGCCTATGGGAGAGCTGGGTGCAGCGGTGAAGTGCAGGGCCTACAGTGTAGGCGCCTCTCTCCATCCCCCCAACCTGTTCACAGTGTGGGTCCAGTAATGATGCTGACTCCACATGGGCCGTAGGCAGACAGTCTGCCTGTCTCTCCCCAATTTTCAGTCACAAGCCATAATCACAACAATCACAGCACCACGGGTCTCGACCTGCTAGAGATAATTAACCACCTCCCACAGCTCCACAGTGTGGGGTTATCCAATCATCTGTAGCCCAACCCTCAGTCCATCATGGCCTCTGCCAGAGGCCATTCAAAGGACCTACATTCATGCAGAAACAGCGGATCAAACGTCCCTCCTTTGTGAGACGGTAGAACGTGGTTTGCTGCTTAGAGAGGCTGCAAATCAGTCACAAGATGATTGTTTTTGTTTCCCTCCTTGTGAAAACAATTCATTCATCCTGCATGCTACTGATCCAGTAGATGGCCATAGTGGGTCCAGATCATATGAATGAACCTGTGAACCTATGTCAGCGTAGGAAAGCTGATGTGTGAATCTCACCCGGACATGCAGGTCTTTATGAATGTTCCACACAAATTTGCGCTGGGCCACCGTCAAAATATATAGAGTACACAATAGGATTAGGCTGCTCACCGGCCCTCCCTCTCATGTTCACTCTACTGTACTCATTACCCACAATGCACCTCACCTTCCGCCCGTAGTGCTTGTGGACAGCCACTGATGATCTTTGCAAGGGGAGGATGCAGCTGTACAGTGAAGCCTGTAGTCAGTGCACTTCTACGGGACTAAAGTGTTTTCTTTTTTAAAAACAGGGTTTTTAACAATATTAACTTCAAAATGATTTTTTTATGTTTTATTAGAGGACAAAAAAAACTATCTGAACCCAATATCAATACCCAAATTGGCAAGCATTAATTGAGACTTTGCATAGAACAAGATTCTTAACTATATTCAGACATAATCATCTGTAATGTCCTGCTGCGAGAAGCCAGGACAAACTCCTTAACTGCTATATCTCTGGAATTGCTAATGATTAATTAGCTTCTGTCATTAAATCGTAAAAATGTCACTCCAGCCTCCTGGGTAGTCCCTCGAGCACTAACAAGGCTCACAAGGACACTTGAAAATAAATCTAACTCTGACATCTGGTGACCAAAAACAAAACTGCAACAAACAGGCAAAGTGAACAGTTTGTAAATTGCAGACCTGAGCTTTCATTTAGTTTAATCTCAAATAATGTGATAAAATGTGGCATTTAGTATACGTCCAGATTTCACCATCATGCTAAATAAAAGTTTTAAGATGTAAAGTTTACATAACTCTGCTGCTCAGAAATATGTAAAGTAAAAGACATTTGGATGACCATTTACATTTGGATGACCCGGTACAGCTTGCTAACTGAATATGGCACAGGGATTCACGACACGAGTGCCACAGGTGCTCTGTAGGCACATTCAAATCTAGCATGTTCTATTATGGGATATTAGCCCTGAATCATTCTCCACCACAGCCCGTAGTAACACAGGCACCACACACTGGTATTAGCACATCAAAGTTTCCAGGCTGCTCTCTGCACAACAAGCGGCTGTCTTTTCATTAATAAGATAAGCAAAGCTTATGTTTCATGTTCTTACCCACGTTGGCAAAACGGCCACCGGTCTGCAGGCTTGAAATCTTGAAAAAAAAAGCTGGAAATAAGGCAGCAATGAAGTCTAAATGAGTGCAGCCAATGCTAGGACTAGGAGAGGAGAGACGTGAAAGAGAGAACTCAAGCCAGCGGCTGAAGGCACTGCAGGGGCCGCTGGAGAACGTGGCTGTAGAGCCTGGCCAATGTGGGCCCGTCCGTGCGACCCACGTCTGCTTCGGGCCGTCCTCTCCCAATTCCCCCATCCTTACTGGGAGGGGGGGGGGGGCTCACCAGGAGGCTGGTGCTAAGTAGAGCCTGACACACAATGGCACACCTGTCAGTGCTGTTCAGAAGTAAATCTTACAGCGTGGGGAAAACATCCTCTCACAATTATTAAGAAATCCTTTCATCAGACCGGCAATTAAGAAAAAAACATGGGTAGCACAACGTAAGCTCCAGCGCAGCTCTCTATCTATGGAGACTTCCCATTAGCCATTTAAAGCAATTGAAGTAACTGTTACTTAGGTAAACATCAAATTAAATTATTATTTAAAAATGAAGAATATGCCCTAAAAAGAATACATTGAATGAATTCTCATACACACCACATTAGAACAGAATAGAATAGAATAGAATAGAATGGAATAGAATAGAATAGAATAGAATAGAATAGAATAGAATAGAATGGAATAGCGGTACTTTATTCATTTGCCTTGGGAGCCTGGTCATCAGGATATCATTTAATGTGTCTAGTCTATGTCGGATTGTGTGGATGTGTCTATGCTGGATGCAGAAAAGCATAAGGGAGTAAAGCTGCATTGTGAGGATGAAGGGTGTTTCTCTGCTAGTTTGTTCAAACGTGTGATTTTCTACATCCAGCAGCTTACAGAAAAAACTAAAATGGTGCATGGACAGAACATGGGCGACAGTGCGAGAAGATTCTGGTAAAGAAGGAACAGAGAATGTGTGGATGATGTATATATATCGTGTATGATATATCGTGTATGATATATCGTGTCATGATTTCTACCTATGGAGACAATACAAGCTGTATAAAACATTATAATATCTGTATGGTCAAGGTTCTTTTTATGGTTATTCTAAACACTCTGTACACCTTACATAGTCTACAGCCTCAATTGTCCTCTGGCATCAGATAAGTAATAATAAACATAATTATCATTATTAAAACTGATAATTAAAACTAGGAATTAGATTAAAAATGCATCACTATTCAGTTACACAGTTTGGCAAAGATTCACGTGGCATCATGGTACCTCTCTGCTACGTTCCCTTATACACAGTGACTGACACAGCCAGCTCCATTATTTAATAACTCCATAAAGAGATATTTTGTTGCGTCCACCAGGACTGAGCCCCGCCAGGTACTTCATTACAGGCCTGGGCTGCCGCTAACACGGCCGTGAGACATGAAGCCTGCGGTTTGTGCCTTTGCTTGGCACTCTGGCCCACGGCGCAACGTGCCACAGAGCAATTAGGCCAGAGGCTTCTCTGGAAGCTCAGTGGCTCCTCAGTGGTCAATGGGGTGGGGGGGGGGGGGGCATCACCTTCCTCTCAATGGGGGCCTACGTCTAAGAAGACACTTTATTTTTCTACACTTGAGGTTTGTTGTCTTTTGTGCCTTTTGTGCCATTCAGGAGGTGTTTCACGCAGCTGTACTCCCAGTGAAAGGCCTTTATGTGGCCTCTGTGAATACCCTAAATGTGTCAATGACAGGTAGCCCTCTGAGCAAGTTAATCTCCTGAAAGAGCCCCATAAAAGCACTTTAAAGATCTCCTTTGAACACTGAGGGCTTTCGTCAATCGGGCACTCCGCTCCTTTGTCGAGCGCAACCGTCTCTGGTGCGCGCAGCGCTTGGCCAGTGACAATGGCTGTTACTGACTGGAGCAGACACCTTCAGGGCCAAACATGGGTAATTGCTTACAAACTGTCTGAGGCCGGGACACTAAGAGTATTGTGCAGGGCCGCTGAAGTGACGGGGTGGTTTGCAGACAGCACCCGGAGCAGCCTTCGCTCTGCTGGTGGGTCTCTGTTTATCTGTTTATCTGTTTTTCAGTAAGAGGTCTGGGCACCTCTGCCCGCCCCCGGTCCCCACAAGAGGGCCACGGACCGTCTATTTGTTCATTGTGATGTTTTTTTTTTTTTTATTTCCTAAGGCAAGGTGAGAGGAGGCCAGCGATGACGGCAGCATCACAGCGCTCTACAAAGATCAGCGGGTCAAAGGTCAAGGGCCGCGGTGTCATGCAAGTGGCCGACATGCATCGCTTGGCTGACTCACAAAAGGTCTCCACTCCCCTTTCTCCAAACACCTGCTTTCCTGTGTGTGGCGCCCCGCCCTGGACGTGCTGACGCTCGGGCTTCCCAAATGGAGACGTGACATGGCCCATTAGGATGGGGCCCGAAAGCTCTGCCTCCACTGATCAGCTGCATCCCCAAGACCACCAGGATATTTGCACACCACATCACAGCATTTACATGGACTGCAGACATCAGTTCAAGTCCACTTCACTTGTTTAAATGCCCGGACTTTCCACGCTTGCCTGAGGTTAAATAGGACTTGTGAACCTGGTGTGTGGTATAATGTGTCTGGTGCATAGCAGGCGTGTAACAATAGCTGCAGTACATAAAAAAAGACATACAAAGAGCTGACCACGTGTTTTTCGTATTTTCAAATGTCCAAAAGCCACAATAATAACAGCAAGCATTGGTGGCCCAAAATACATGCTAATTAACAAGGTTATTCCACAAATACACCAAAGCGTTTCGCATTATGTGTAATTATAATCATAATACAATTGCTTTTAATAATGATTCTTTCATATGTTAATGACAGCATGAATATTAACCTTTATCTTCAAAATTAATTATACTGTGAAATAATTTGTAATTAATATTTTGTTCATCTTTCATGATCAATGCAGTTGCCCCAACTTCCATATGTGAGCTGCGACCACGAGGCGGCAGAAGAATCGCGTCTCGCCAAACGATCCATCCGTCCTCATTGCCATCGGTATACAGCCTTTTACCATTAGGGCACCCTGGAGAATTACCCGTGCTGTTTTTGTGTTCACCAGCTAAATAATAATAGCTACAGTAATAGCTACAGTTATACAGTAACTGATGACATAGCCTAATATGAAAAAACCAGTGTAGTATTTCATACCACAATAAACCTTTTATAAACTGACTTATAAACACAGCTCGCTGGAACTGAAGCCCCCAAACGCTTTTATTCCTGTTTATTTAACCACTGCGCCCAGAAAAGGTCACTGCATCTCACTTTATCTCTACAGTCTATTAAGACTGTACGAAAGAACTTAAAACATTATATGTGCAGACTAGGATAATATAATGCGCTGTGTCGACTGGCTTTTATGCAAGCCAATTACTAGTAAGTCATATTTGTGTTAATTAAAGGAAAACCCGATCGACGCGGTCCGTCCACCAAAGGGTATGTACATTTATTTTTCATTTCGGCTTGGAAAATACGACGCTGTTTTTCAGTCACCGCCACCATCCGGGGTTGCGGTAATTATTAGTTCTTCGGTCTGATTATTCGGGTGTGATTGCAGCGCGCAGAGCGAAGCGGGGAGGGAGACTAACAGGTTGGTGCTGGGGTCGGTGGGATGCCTGCGGGGGGCGCTCGCCTTGCCTTTCCGTGCGCCTTTTGTCATCACAAACATAACGCAGCCCGTCTGTAAATGCTGGCAGACGGCGATGTCCCTTTTGTCAAATAGTCCGAATTAGACAATACGCTTAGAGAGCAAAGTGACATGAAAGGAAACGACGTGCGCACGTTTATACCGGCGACGCGTGTTTCTGTCGGCCGGATGGATGAATGACGGCGGTGCGCCGGGGCTTGCGACGGCTGCGGGCTGATCCCGCCGCACAGGGCGGTCGGACACACGGCGGGACCCGCGGCGCTCCTCCCGGCATCGCGGCGTCTGCTCGGCATGTAAAAGGAAACGGGAGAGCCGCGTCCGAGCGCGTCTGAAACGGGGGATGTGCGGCGAGCCGGGCGATGGAGGCGACCGGGGGACGCGGGGCGACATGGACCAGCGAGATGCACCCTCAAGGTAAAACCTCCATCAGCCACCGGTTTGCCGACTCCCATCCGTGGAGGAGATATTAGGCGTGGTAGTTATATTTCTGCTGGATCATTATTATTTGTCTAATGTATCGTGACTAATGTATCGCGACGTGAATGGTGGCGAAACTGTGCAAATTAGGCTTGTGTGCTGCGGCGATGTGTTTATTTATACGAGCAGGCATCACTGATCCGAGACGTTTGAGCGGAGCGAAGCCCCGAAGAGCCCGTAATTAATGCGGCCGCCTGCGTCACTAAACGGGATCTAACCGCATAACCGCCTCGCGGTCCCAGTTCATGGAGGTATGTGGAAGAGTCAGATGTTGTCAGATGTGTCATTGTTTTCAAAGCACGGTTACAGTTTGCATACATTTCCACTGGAAGGAGAGAAAGACAGAGGGGAATTAGTCTAGTCGGCTGTGTCTAGTCGGGTTGTGTCGGCCGTTGGTCCAGGTCAGGGTGAGGGCAGTTTGACGCTCCTGAGACCAGTTCAGGGCCTGATGCACTTGCCGTTACCCATGTACTTCCAGGCTTGCCACGGCCCCATCGCACCAGCATGTCACACTCCTCTCCCACCAGCGCCGGACATAACTCCAGCACCGGGACCTGGGATCCAGGCTCCCCGAGCCCATCGTCCACAGCCACCAGCGCGGTGAAGATGACTCTGATCTCGGCCATCATGTGCACCTCGCTGTTCGGCAACGTGCTCGTGCTGCTGGTGTTCCAGCGGAAGCCGCAGCTGCTGCACGTGGCCAACCGCTTCGTGCTGAACCTGCTGCTGGCCGACCTGCTGCAGACCGTCCTGGTGATGCCCTTCGCCATCGCCGCGGCGATGCCCGGCGTGTGGCCGCTGGACAGCCGCCTGTGCCAGGCCCTGGTGGTGCTCATGCACCTCTTCGCCTTCGCCGGCGTCAACACCATAATCGTGGTGTCGGTGGACCGCTACCTGGCCATCATCCACCCGCTCTCCTATCCCACCCGGATGACGCCGCACCGGGGCACCAACCTGATCGCCGCCACGTGGCTGCTCAGCGCCCTGCAGAGCACGCCGCCACTCTACGGCTGGGGCGCCATCGGCTTCGACCGGCGGCACGGGGCCTGCACGGTCTTCTGGGCCTCCAGCCAGTCCTACGCCGCTCTGCTCTCCGCGCTGTCGTTCTGGCTCCCGGCGACCGTCATGCTAGGCTGTTATTGGATGGTGTTCCGGGCGGCTAGAAGGCAGAATGCCCTGGTGCACCCCGTTCACTCCGGACCCCCGCGGGAGCGTCACGTAGCCGCGGCCACCGCCCAGGACCCCGACACCCAGCAGCTGACCGCCTCGCCCTCCCCGGACGGAAACCCCAGCCGCACCCGGCACAGGCGACTCCATCACCACTGCAAAGCGGCTCGGGTGGTGTTCATCATCACGGGCTCGTACGTGATGAGCATGGGACCCTACAGCATCCTGGGCTCGGTGCTGGCGCACTCGCACGCCTCCGTGCCGCCGTGGCTGGCCGCCCTGGTCATCATCCTCTTCTTCCTGCAGTGCTGCGTCCACCCCTACACCTACGGCTACATGCACCGCAGCGTCCGTAAGGAGTTTAGCAGGCTGCTCTGCGGGCCCCTCATCTGCTTCCGGGACGGGCGACGCTCCCACCGGGGGTCCGTGCCCACAGACGCCCGCTCCGGCCACCTGCACCTACCCGGGGCGGCCGCGCGAGTCTGTCCCCAGCGCACCTGGGAAGAGGGAACCGCTTCGTCCTCCCCGACGGAGAGGAGGTCCAAGGACAGCCGGAAGGAGGCGACCTCAGTCAGCCTGATCTCAGAGAAGTGACAGGACTTCCGGCCGTGGCGTTTGGGTCACCCCCTAAAAACCAGCAGCATTTTTCTGTCAGCGAGAACTAAATTGTGGACGATTTAGCAGTTCTGGAAGCCATGGCATGGCTAGAACATCCCTGGTACTGAAGTACCAGTTGCTCCCATGACTTGGCGGTGGGCCCAAACAACCATAAGCTCTTTCAGTTTCCCAGTGACTAATGTCTGGCATGGTCTCTACTGCTGGGTCCAGACAGGCCAGGTATAGTGAGCACGTGACTGTTGCTACTGCCTCTTAGATCCTAAGGTCAAACTGCGCAAATATGCTACACCCACAGACCTGCAAAGACCAGAGGCCTACCTCCCTTTGTCAGGTGACCTTTCACTGAAGTTCTTTGTACGTCACCAGAACCCGATTTGTCATATTTACAGAGCCTCAATATTTCAAAATGTTTAAGTCAGTATTTAGAACTTGCCCTGTGATCAGTGGTGGTGCCACGGGACACCTCCGGTAAGATGAAACGGGTCTCGATTTCATAGGTTGTGAAAAGCATTACCTCAAAATACTGTGTAATCCAGTGTGTCTGGCGAAGTGATCCGTCACTCAACGTAGACAAGGTGAACAACTTGTAGTTAGTGCTGAAGTTAATGTTTCCTATGTAATTTATTTTATGGTGATACTTTAACAAAGTAGAGTTATCAAGAGATTTTATATACTGTCAGTACAGATTATATAATGACATTTATACTACAGAAGTCATTTTTTAACAATTTAATATGGTCTTGACATGTTTAAGTATGTTTTATACAGTCGAATAAACTATATGTCCAATGTTAAAATGTTGGACAGAAGCACTTATTACAAATACCCAGCTACAGAGGGTACAGCTGCTGTGATTGCTACTAGCTTCCAGGTTGGCGCCGGCTGAGGGGATGACGGCCTACCACATCCTCCCGGGACATAGGGCACCGGGCCTGGACACAGCTTCCACTCCAACATCGAGATGAAACCCGAGAGTCGGAAACGTGTCCTACAGCGAAACGCGAGTGGGGAGGTGCAGCGCGGATAATGAAGGTGCCTCTGACCCAAGTGTGTTTATTACTCTTCATTTGGACCGATATTACAACAAAGTTAAGGATGAATGAGAGAAAAAAAAACAAGCGGCGCGGCTTGTGGAGGATAAAGGAGAAGCATTGATCTAAAAACATAATAAAAATCATAGATAGCGACAGGGAAAGAAAAGGAGTGCCTAGAGGTAAAGGCAGGGCGAGCGTCTCGGACGAGCGGGAGTCGCCGGTGCGCCGGGCTGTGGAGTCCGCAGGGCCGGTCCCACAAGGCCTACAGGGCCCGGCTAGCAGGAGTCGTGCTGCTCTACGCGGATTCCCTCTATCCTTCAGTGTACAAAAACTCAAGTCCTTCCACTCCAGGTACTAAGGGATTAAAGCAAACTGTACCCCAACCCAGCTCCCAATGAAGCAGAAAATTCTTTGGAGATGACACATAACTGGCTCACATTTCCTGCACATGTCAAATCAAGGCAAAAATCAAAAAATCACCAATAAAGACAACAGTAGCATCAATTATATAAACAGAAACCTAGTTATGAGGGCACAAAAGAATCTGATATTGTCATTCTTCCTCAGAGAGAGAAGCAGAGGGGTCAGTCCTTGCCTTTCCCCACATTCTGGGTGCAGCCCAGCCACACGCTGACAGTGTGCCCCTTCTGGCCCTTTGCTTCTCAAACCTGTAGTTCATACATGTGCTCTGCCCAGCCCCGCCCACCCCAGGCCAGCAAGCCGATGCCAGACACGGCTGCCGGAATGGGGCCCGACTGAGCGGAAACGGGCTAGTCCACCTTGACCACGCTGTAGATCTTGCTGACGAACCAGAAACAGGCGAAGAAGCCGATGGTACCTGAAAGCAGAGGGAGAGAATCAGCATGGCGGGCGGAGCGCGTTATAAATAACACACGCGTGCCGGCAGCAGGCCTACGAGCAGAGACCTCCTGCTCAACACAAACACTGTAAAGCTTAACGGTGGGGAAAAAACCGCCGACAGGCACAGATAGGCGAGGCCAGAAGACCGGGATCGATGCAGCTGCAATGTCTGACTTAGGCTGCACGATATCACACTGCGATTAAATGGCGCAGGCACAATAACCATCAGGGCTTTAGATGACGGGCGTAAACATCTGTCCCGATGCTAGCTTTTCGGTATTATACAGACATTTACTTACACCCACAATTTGGTAAGCAGATTAGTAGTACACCTAAAATATTAACAAGAGGTGTAATGTGAGAGAGCCTAAAAAGGTAGCAATCTGCATGTGCCACATTTTAGAGCACAGGCTTAGGATGAGGTATGATGTCAAGGCATCCGTTTAACACATGCACACAGGGAACAACTTATTTAATTGCCAGGGGGGACAATGTTGCCATAACGATGTAGTCGGGGATTTCAAGACTTGCATGTAACCCATGGCAACAAATATATTCATCAAAGCCGTTATATTAATAACGCAAATTTGCAGCGTCTTTAAATATGCCCGGCTTACAGCTAATTGTCTAAATTTAGACCATCGCCAGCTTAGCTACCAGCTTGAGCCCCACGCACATCCTTCACCTCAGCCACCTGCCATGAAAAAGGCATTAAAAGGTGGCACTCAGGTAAGGTGGCTGAAATGCAAAACAGATCTGATGAAAAAGAGCTGAACGGAGACTCCATCTCAGATACAACTGCAGGTTCTGAATTCCATTTCCTTCAACTTTGGATTAAGTAACATGGCTTCTGGGGGCAGAATGCAAAAAAAAACTAGGTAATAATGGTGCGTTAGAAAGTGAATCATCTCGTCGGTACACCGTCAAACAAGACCTGGGAGTGTTAATTACCTCACAGCTAGTCTACATTTCCTGAATAGTTCAAAGATCTGTTTGTGTTTAATAAACCATTCCAATGTGTGTCTGAATAGACGAGGAGAACAGCAGGATTTCAACGTGAAAGCATGCATTTACCATTAATCACTCAAAGGCAACAACTTAAAGGCCACAGAGTTTGGACAAGGGCCAAAATGCACTAAATAGAAGAAAATCAGGAGGCAGTATATTCTTTCAGTGACCCCGTTTATCCAATTAAGAACACGATGTTATCAGTAGTGCACCCCAATCACGCAAACCAGAGGAAAGCTCCTCCCAGTGAGCGATCCACAAACAGTGAATGCAGTGAGACTGGTATTTGAGGGGGAGAGCAATCAGGGGAGCCGGCCCGGGATTGTGGGATTCCAGTCTCGGGCGTCAGAGGAGAACCGACTCACCTGTGAAGAGGAAGAAAATGTGCACCATAATCATGGTGTAGCCGAAGTAAAGTATGGTGCTGGCCATGCCTATGATCTGCAGCTTGGAGAAGAAGTAATGCACAGCGTAGACCAGCAGGTAAAATGCCGTGAAGCCACTGGTCAGGAAGGAGCGCCACCACCAATGGTAGTCCTGGGGAGAAGGAAGGAGGAGGGGTCAGAAGCAGAGTGACAGCTACATACAGCCAATCGGGGTACAGAGATGCTTCTCGTGTATAGCCAGTCAGACTGGAAATATGCTTTCATGCGAAAGATCATAAAAATCACATCACGTTAAATGCTACTTTTGTCACAGAAATTCAACAGGTTTTCCTTTAAGACCAGATCAAACCAGAAGCTCAACTGTGTAGGCGTGAGACACAACAACAGTATGTTCTTAGAAATATCATTGCTGAAACTGCTTGGTAGGCCAGTGATGTTTGCTTCTAAACATCATGGGTCTTTGCTACTGTTAAGTCATTAGACCAAATAATATTGATTTGAACTGCAGTATATATCAAGGAGAAGCAAGTCAGCATCGATGCTTCTGAGTATATCACAGACTAAATTCTGATTAAAAGGTAACCTGCCTCTGTGCAGACTACCCTCAGGATAAACCCACCAGCCAGACTTTGGGGATCCTCTCCCAACATTTAAAAAAAATTAGCCCAAATCTGGCCCCCCGGTTTTAAAAATGTTAGCTATTCCGAGTTGCAAACGGCGACGTCTGACAGCAGATTCCCACCTCACCTCTGCGCATAGATGGAAATAGCACAAGAGCATGGTGGCCTCTGAGCAGGTGATGAGCAAGATGATGAAGACCAGGAAGAGGAAGCCGAACATGTAGTACATCTGGTGGGACCTATGAGACGAAAGAAGGCAAGTCAGCCATGTAACACCACCTGCGTTCCCAGGCAGCCGGACAGACTGGTTACCAGATGCTATTGAGGATGAAGAAGAGCTGGATGAAGATACAGCCAAACGGTAGGATGCCTCCCATGACGATGCCAGGCAGGGGTTTTGTGAAGAAGGACTGCTCTGGGATCTGACGAGGGATCTGATTGGTCCTCACTGGGTGCTCAATAGCCTATAAGACAAGGGGATCATTCAGGCAAAAGGCACAAATGAGACTAAACACCTGCGGTTCACAACCGTCTTTAAAATCCAAGGACTGCCTGTGTGCAGGCGGTGCGGCTTGGGCACCCTACACAGGTTATGGTATCGTTTCTGTTGTATGCATCCTGCAATGATGACAAATACTGTCGATGTTCATATAAACATTTCAATTTGGTCACACTGCCAAACAACATTTCTTTTGAACATAACGCAGACAAGGTCCACAACACCTTTCCTGTTTATGACACTGCTCTCAAAACAGAACACGAATGTTTATGAAGAAATATCTGAATCTAAAACCTAAATGGCTCTACAATCAGAAGCCCGACAACCATTAAATGCACACGTAATAACAGACCCTCATTTTAAGGCATGGGTCTCAAAATAAACCCTGTGGCCTCACAGTCCCGGAGGGCCGTAGCCCTGCACATTTTTGGGTTTACCCTCGTTTAACACACCGGATTCAACTCCTCGCAGCTCCTTCTGCTAATAACCACAAAGCTCTTCAGCTCAATTGTTTGTGGTGGAGCAGGGAAAGAGCTAAACTACTCCAGGACAGGAGTTTGAGACCCATGTTCTAAGGAATCAGCCTTCAACAAACTAAAGCCAATATTTTAGTCCAATTCTGGACCTTTGGCAACAAAGCCACCTTTAACAGACAAGCACATCATTCAGAACGGCCAGGGGTGATGCTTTTCAGAGGTAAAAATGCCAGCAGGGCACACTTGAATCTAAGGGTTATATTCCAAACCTTAACAGACCCCCTTGAATTTTAGACCTTTGTTAGATGAAACGGATGTTCAGCAAAGTACTTTAAAAAATGCTCTATAAACAACTGAATGGCGTAACTAGGTATGCAAGGAGTGCAAAGCGCTTAGCGTGCATCTGCTGTGGTAGGTCAGGTTGGGAGAGCTTTGCCACGAGGGCCGGGGGCAAACCTTCTTCTTGAAGCCAAAGTAAGCGCCAACAAAGGTGAGGGGGACGGAGATGCCGAACCAGAGCGCCAGGATGGCCACCAGCGTGCCGAAGGGGATGGCGGCCGAGGAGCCCTCCACCCACAGAATCAGGTTCATGGTGAAGAAGTCGGCAAAGATGATGCTGGAAGAAAGCGTGAGACTCAGCCGCTGCACAACTTCAACCACCTCGCTGTCAAAAAACCCTAAAAAAGACCAGCCTGCCTGAAGCAGAAGCTGTCTAACGGCTACAGGAGAGCTTCTGATGAAGAGGTGAGTTCCATGAATTCTCATGATTCCAAGGCGCTGAATTTTAAACAAACATACCCCGGACAAAGAAGTGCCGTCAGCAGAACGTTGGTCTTCCATTTTTCGCCACCAAATGCTATTAAAATTATAGAGACACATCAGTTATAATTCAAGAATCACTGAACATTCCAATGGAAAATGTACCGCAGAGCACAGTCCCCCAAGCCGGTCCTGGGAGAGCACCAGGTTGGGGAAACACTGCTGCAGACGGTCCAGTGCAACTCCAGGTGAATTCTACTCACTCTTGTACATGCGGGCTGAGACGTAGCCTGCGGGGGTGCCTAGGAGGACCCACAGAACCACGGCGCAGGTCATCAGAGCCCCACGATTGGCAGGGGACAGGAAACCCAAGCAGGCGAGAACTAGGAGCAGAAAGGAGAGCGTCAACGGCACTGCTCGA